>JAVFBX010199286.1:0-12746 GCA_034783855.1 Mopalia kennerleyi | reverse complement strand
CTGTCCGCCACCGGATCATCAAGGAAGTCAGAATAAACAGAATCAACAATAGGTATTTTTGAATCCAATTCAGAAGCGACAGAACCAAAATAGTCGCTAAAACCGTTAGCTATAGATACATTATCGTTAATTTCATTTCCATTAATGGTAAATGTTGAAGTTAATTTAGTTTTTTTCTTATTCAGAAGTTCTTGAAGTACTTTCCATGTATTTTTTGTATCCTGGTTAAATTTATTAAATTTGTTATCAAAGTAATTTTTCCTAGCATAGCGAATTGTATGATTTAATTTATTTCGATAAGATCTGTATAATGAACGGTTTTTGTCAGACATATTTTTTAATTGTGCTCGATATAATTTATTTTTATGATGAATCGATGAAAGCAATCCAGGAGAAATCCATGGTTTAATAATTCTCTTCTTATTAGTATTAATTGAAGTAATGGGAAAACAGTTAGTAAATAAGTTGTTTAATTTATCAGAAAATGTTTCTATAGCTGAATCTGTGTCAGTTTGATGACAGACAAGGGATTCCCAGTCAGTTTGTTGAACTTCACGCTCAAATTTTAGCTTTTCGGAATTTGTATATTTGCGGAATGATATTTTGGCATGAGGGATTTTACGTGTTAAGTCCTTTAGGGAAAGAATATGAAAAATTGGGAAATGGTCGGTTATATCAGTTAATAGAATTCCGGAGAGAAGGTTGTGATTATGAAAGTTAGTGAAAATATTGTCTATTAAGGTTGCGGAATTAACGGTTACCCTAGTTGGTTTGGTTATCTGTGGGAAGAAGTAGAATGATTTCATTGTATCTATAAATTCTTTGGATGGTAAGTGATTATCCGTTTTGAAGAGATCTATGTTATAGTCCCCCATTAGTATGCATTTTTTAGTTTCAGATTTGCAGCGAAGAAGAAGATTATTCAAAGCTAAGTTAAAACAGGCGACTTCCTTTCCAGGTGGTCTGTATATCAGACCAACAAGATATCTAAACTGTTGAAGAGTGATCTCGACAAATATACATTCGCACCCACTTGAGTCGTCAGTGAGACTTAGATCTTCGCGAAGAGACGATTTTAAGTTATCTTTTACGTATAGTGCTACCCCTCCACCCTTTCGGCTAGATCTGTTTAAAGAAAATGAGTTATATCCTGGAAAGTCTATAAGGGAATCAGATGAGTCGGTTAGCCAGCTTTCAGAAAATCCTAGAACAGAGAATGGATAATTAAGACCATGGATAAAGGCAGATATTTCTGTGAAATGTTTGTTTAGACTTCTAGAGTTGAGGTGAAAGAAAGATAGTTGATTTTGAGACTGGCTGCCAGTAAGAAGAGGTTCCGATATGAATGAGGATTGAGAAAAATATTTAGATTGATGGGAGTCGATATCACGCCAATGAGATATTTCGTATTCATTATCATCAATGGAAGAATGTGTGTTTTCTATATAGTTCAGATCAATAGGGTTAAATGACATAGATTCAAGTATATCTAGGTTAAATTGATTGTCATGTGGAGAATTGGATCCGGAGATGGATGGTACAGCAGATTCGTTTGAGAAAGGTAAGATTGAAGAATCCGTCTCAGGGAATGGAAGGTTTATGTTTAAATCAGTCATTTGGAATTAAAGGAGCCCACAGCGTTGTACAGAAAAGAGTTGTAGAATGCCACATAGAACAGAACAAAAAATTAAGAAAAAAAAGTTTCAACTCATGTTGAAATATTGTAAAAGATGGAAAATAGAACATTTTTAATTCAAGATCATCGGATCCTGAACTACCAGTAATCGTATTCAGTATTAGTTACTGGCTACCAATGTATATATGGTTTCACAAGACAAAGGAGAAATAAGGAAAGGCTAACAGAAATGCGTACACAAATTCTAACAACAAAAAAACACACCAAAAGACAGCAATACCAAAACATATAGAATAGATTAACAAGTGAGATTGTTGTAGAGAATTCTCATTAAAAGAATTCCATGCAATCTATTATTTGAGTACAATATATTAATCATATGATACATTCTTAAACTGAGTGTAATAGTTTATATGATAAATTATCTAAGCTGGATAGGAGTATAATACTAATAATATTATATGTTATTTAAGCTAAGTAGGAATATAATAATATGTGATAAATGTTTTGAACTGAGTATGAGTATTATCATTTATATGATAAGTTATTTAAGCTAAGAAGGAATATAATAATATGTGATAAATCTTTGAACTGAGTATGAGTATTATCATTTATATGATAAGTTATTTAAGCTAAGAAGGAGTATAATAATATATGATAAATTCTTTGAACTGAGTATGAGTATAATCATTTATAGGATCAGTTATTTAAGTTAAGTAGGAATATAATCAGATATCATAAATTCTTTGAACTGAGTATGAGTATAATCATTTATATGATAAGTTATTTAAGCTAAGTAGGAATTTAATAATATATGATAAATTCTTTGAACTGAGTAGGAGTATAATCATTTATGGGATAAGTTATTAAGCTAAGTAGGAATATAATAATTTATGATAAATTCTTTGATAAGGAATATAATAATATATGATACATTTTTTGAACTGAGTATGAGTATTATCATTTAAATGATAAGTTATTTAAGCTAAGTAGGAATATAATAATATATGATAAATTCTTTGAACTGAGTATAAGTATAATCATTTATATGAGAAGTTATTTAAGTTAAGTAGGAATGTAATAATATATGGTAAATTCTTTGATAAGGAATATAATAATATATGATAAATTCTTTGAACTGAGTATGAGTATTATCATTTAAATGATAAGTATACGAAATGCTTCCTCGGTACAAAGTTTCAGACACAATTATGATGATTTCTTGTGTGGTGAATCAAATTAATTTAATACATATTTTCTTTAGCACTAGATTTCATAAAATATTCATAAAAATAAATGCACATCTATTAACTAACGATCATATAGCGATATGGGCGACTCCGTCGGACAGAGTCATATCACTTGGAACTCATTATTCAGGTGTTCACGGACCTCTTTCGGCGATAATAGATCAACGTAATATGAATGCCAAAAAGTAACAGACTGATGGAAATTAGGCTGCGCTTCTTACACGGCGCTCACTAGCGTTAATAGGCATATTATATATATTTCTAAAGAGTAACATATTGCCACAAGGGTATTGATTAATTAAAATCGATTAATCATCGCATGCTCTAATATAGTTTGTCCAATTATTGGGGGAAATGTCTGCGCCTATATGATGCGATAATTATACACCTGTAAGAACAACAAATAATGCTAATGTGAATATTGTTCGTACTTTGCATGTTTTTGTAGATCTGGACATACAGCTTGAATAGCTACGCTTCGACGAGGATGTCAATTTAATGTCAGCCCAACTTAAAATATTAATACCAAATCACTTTCCTCACGTTATTTTCCAGAATGTAATTCCCCAAAATGCCTGGTATGAATATTTTTCTGTTTAATTCAAATATACCTGACAGGATATCAGAGAGAAGCGAATCAGAAGAAAATAAGGAAACAGTAGCGAAATAATTTAATAGCCCAATACCTAAATCTGAAATTAAAGAAGCTGTAAATAAATTAAAAGGAGGCAATTGCCAAAACTTACTTAAGATCCAAACATATGGGGTCTACAACAATACAATTATTTTACCTGTGCAATACTTAGATGCAAGCAGTTCCATCGTGCTGACAAGAGCCCTAACAAACCTAACGACAGTTGGTGAATGCGGAAGGCTTCCATTTTTTTATAATGCACATATAAAGGTTATTATCCTTAACTAACTCCATTTCAAAGAAAATAAATGACCTAAATTATTTTCTGAAACCTGGTCAACGTAATGCACAGATTGATAGAGCTATTGACCAAGTAAATTAAACATGGGCAAATAATATCATCCAGGAGATGATTGGTCATTAAGAATGTTGTTTATTTAAATTAACAGCACAGGTGGCTTTGGCCAAGTCATTAAAGAGTCTGGATTTTTACAGTGTATTCTCTAATGCCATATAATGGGATAAACAGAGCTTTCGACATAAACGTTTAAAATCCACTTAACAACCTTTGAATCATTTGTTCGTTTTATTAATCTAGATGCCCCGGTACTTCTTCTGTGTTTCCCGTTACTTTGTTTCCCTCCACTTTTATCAATCATTCTCCTTCTCCGTCGTCTAATAATTAATCTTGTAACCCTTCCCCACAGCCTGAACCATCTTGTCCATCTCCTCCTCCTAGAATCACACCTTCATCTCGACCCCGCTTCTCCACCTCCTCAGGCTGGACCCTCATGTTTGTCCCCATCCCCCGGCCTGGCCCTTCCTCCTCCGCCAACTCCAGCCCATTCCCACCGTCGTCCTGGTCGTTCTTATTCTGATGCTATAAGATTCCCACCAAAAGTCCAACAAAATTTGGAATTTCCGACGTACCGGTTGAGATAAAAAATGTCCTTAAAATTCTATTATATGGGGATTCCAATCTCTCCAGAATCAATTTAGACCCTCACCTTGATATGCAAGTAGAATGCTACCCAGGTGCAAATTTAAACTCTTTTCAGAAACTGGTTAAAAATTATAAAGGTCCTCAACCGGAAATCCATATACTAAATGTTGAGATAAACAATAAGGATACTCCGAAGCCCATTCCACAATTGCGAAATATGATGAGAAATTTAAAACAAGCTTTTCCTAAATCTCCCCAATATTATGTGGAGTGGCAGCCATCATCCAAAATTCCGCCCTTGACAGAACTTGACGCTGCAGCTGCCAATTAAAATCAATTTAAAATTATTCCCCAAATTCCTATGTCAAAATTCAGAGTCTTTCCTGACAGAGTTCATTGGACTAAGGATACAGCGAATAGTTTATATCTGCATTGGCTTTAACATTTTGTTTTAAACTAGATTTGGGTGAAGGCATTGGGCCTCCTAATTTCGGCTTAGATACAAATATTGTAAAACGCAAAAAAAGATCTAAACTGCATCCGATAGGTCCCTCCTTTACCGTGGTTTATAATTTGTCTCATCCCCTAAGCAGTACTCAGAAAACAGGTTATATTTTCGGTTACCGGGATACATTGGCTAAAGCAAATAGGTATAGAACTGGCGATTTCCAGAAAAAGCCATTTACGAAAAAAACTGGTAATGTTATTCCAGTTTCTGACCTCGAGATTAGTGCCAGTGTCCTTAAACTTTTTGCACAAGTTGCCAACACTAAAAGCCACCCTAATCTCACCAGGTCTGAAAGACAGTTTATTTGTAAGCTGCGCCAAAATCTTGATATCGTTATTAAACCAGCTGATAACGGGTCAGCTACACTCATTATGGATTGGCAGGATCACATAAATGAGACAGAACATCACAAAGGTAATCCTGACCATTATAAACAACGTCAGTATCTACTTGCAGGCCAGGACTCTAGAAATACATTCTCCCTAAAATTCACAAACCACAGGAGAAATGGCCTCAACCATGTGCTGTGGGTTAAAGGTTTAGCTCAACTTTGCTTTTATTTTTATGGCAGAATGGGAACACGAAGTCAGACATATTTAAACTTTGACGGCATTCCAGAGATGATTTTGATCTCTTCATTACCACTCTCAATCAGCACGACCCTAACATTAAACTCCAGCCTACTCAATTCAATTCAGCTTTATTTGCTCTGGTCACATCTTGCTACTTTTAGCATTATTAGCGTAGATTTTTTTTATACATGTAACGGTATACAAGGATCGTAATTTACCTTCAGTAGGGTCATTGTATTTTAAAGTGTTCGTTAAGTCTACAGACAGCCACCAACTATCCTATGCTAAATCCTTTCATCCTCCACATACCTTCTACGGAAATATTAAATCACAAGTAATAAGGTTTCACAGAAATTCTAGCACTCTTGCTACCTTCAATCAGGCTGTCATGTTGCCTTCAAGGCTCTAATTCCATGAAGATGTTCTAGGCGACTTCTGCGCCAAGTCAAATCCCAAACCCTCAGACAACTGAACAGTTATAAATTAGAACAAGGACTAGAATCAGCTCCTAAAAGAAAATACCAGTACGGCCTGTAACAGTGTCAGTCAGGGCCTCAAAATGTATAAAGGCGAGATGCAAACTAGATAATAACATAGCAGATAAGGTCTTCATTGTTGGGCAACAAACTAGAAATGTTTATTATTTGGTAGACAGTTTGAGCAGTGATTCAGAAAATGTGGTTTACCTTTTAACTTATAAGAAGTGTCTGAAACAATATGTTGGTGAAACCTAAAATCCCCTTCAGCTTAGAGCCAACAATCAATTGAGCCCCATTAGGTCCAACCTCATATCCCCAATAGCTGAACATTTCAAAACACAAATTCTTCCCTCTGAAAAAGAAGTCAAATAGAAACGCTTGGAAAGAGAGGATTGCTGGATTCAAACTCTTCAAACTTTGTATCCACTGGGTTTCAATTGTGACCCAGGTAAAGGGTCTAAAAAATAAATAATTCCATTTATTTTCTAGGCACCCAGTTTGCTAATCTCCTTTTACAGGAATATCAAAATCTCGTACCAAAAATGTCTTCTCCTCTCTCACAAAGACCCATTATAGGGTCTGTAAGTTACCCATAACACATCTCGAGATTAAAGTTTATTAAGAAACTTGTCTATTTATAAACTGAACAACCAGTAAGTTGATATCACATTCAAGTAACGTTTCAAGGGATATAGGGGCTTATTGCGTCCAAAAGCATCTCTTTAACGAAATTCCGGGTTGGAACAGCAGGTCGCGTCGTTCACATCGGTAGATTCCGTAAAAGCCCCAGCGAATCCAGATATTGTCCTTTATGCGCAATAACCTTGTTGCAAATCAGTTTCATGTATGTTTAAATGTACAAAATACGAAGACTTGCGTTTGGGCACTGTTCCCACGAACGCTTATAAACAACAGAAATCTCTACCGCTTCAATAAGATAATGTCTAATAATAGTAATCCTGTAGTAAAGCTCTTCTGGTGTGTTCATACATGGGATCCTGAAACACAGAGGATATTTATTGTCAGCTTGACCACCTAGATTTTGTTTGTCAGGAACCTCGAGCATATGTATTTTATTTTTGATTTCAATCATTCTTGTATTTATACCAGATGACCTTATTGTTACATAAGTATAAAAGACATTTAGAAGTGGGGAAACATATAATGATACAATTTCTGGATAACCACTTCTTGTTTCGTGATAGAACAGAACGGTTTGATGCATATGCCTGAATCGTCATGTGTAAATTGACTTAAAAAAGAGGCGAGGTTGGAAGCTATATACCAATATAGAGTAGTTTAATAAACATAGGCCTGTATAACATCATGTGTAAATTGACTAAAAAAGAGGCGAGGTTGGAAGCTATATAGCAGTATAAACTAGTTAAATAAACAATGTGAAATGTCCTAGTGCACAGTGTGGACCATAACCATAGATAATATTACTAAACAGGTATAAAATAGTTTAAGACGAAGTTATTATTATCATATAGAGATGATAACCCACTGAAGCTTAAATACCATAAATATCGCTCGTGTGAATGGTTGAAAGGGATAACCCACGAGACGCGACTAGTCGAGTGGGTTATTCTTTCTACCATTCACGGTAGCAATATTTATAGTATTTAAACTTTTCTGTGTAATATTCTATTTATTTTTTAAATCAACTATAAAATCAAAATCTGTGTCAAATTACCCGATCAGCTGTCGTCTCGCAAATGTCAGATTAGGATCGAGCAATCACTTCGATATTCCTACGCCTGAACGAAATAAAACCAAAATTTATCAATGTTGTATGCATCTGAATGATATAAGTTTTGTCTATCCAACACGATACAAATGTCTTATATGTTACCCAATTAAGCTGCCATAATATTTCTCAAATTATCTGTCCCAATAAGAAGAACTATTTTTGACTAAAAACTTGCATATGCGTGATTTGGTTTTATCTAGAACACGAGCTCGGGGTTTTTGGCACTCGACTCCTAGAAGCATGGCTAATAGAAAGGGACTGAAAATGCTACGTTTCTCACTGTTCTGTTGTATTTAAGATATCACCTCATTTTCTCTGACTTGTTAAAATCAGTTCACCTGGTCAGTTTCACTGTTTCTGTGTTCCGTGCAGTGCAATCACTGACCTAGCCAGTGAATGCAATCTACACTGGAGTTCTCCGTTTGATCTGTCAAAATGGAGCGTGCAGACGAGTCTCAAAAAAAGTACTGTAGCCTGGACAGGGTTAAAGTTCAGAGAGATATAAGAAAAAGTGTTCTTTGGCTGCAACGAAATATCACTTTTATGCGTGAAGAAAATCCTGCTATTTCACTGGTATATAAATAATAAAAGTAGTTATTATTACCCTATTTTCCATTTTATATCAGGTATCGATATTCATTAATTTAGATGATACCTGAAATATACCAGACAACAGGAAAATGAGGAAGGTTACTCTATTAAGGTTTGGCCGCTATTCTAACAGTCACTTGAGAGAGGTGGGTAGTCAAGGATGCGGGGTGATCTATTATGATAGGAAACAACACAAACCGAGTAAATACGATATTTCGAAACTTGGTTTTTGAGTTTATTGTAAAAATAAAGTTGTTTGTTATTTAAATAAATAAAACACCACTTGAAGAAACTACCACAAAACAGACCAACTTAACATTAAGTCACACCTGCCCTCTCTAGATCTGCATGGGATATTTTATTAGGACTTCCATTGGTCAGATTAACGCAATGGAATTTCCGCTGGGCATGTTTATAAACTTCGTCAGAAGGCGTGGTCGTCTGGCGATCTGTTATCCTTGGATTTGATTGGTTGTGGAGTTGTTAACATCCTAGATTTATGCAGAGAGTACATTTGTAAAGCGAAGGCAAATAACAGATAACCATTGAACGATCATCAAGGCCAGGATGGGTGAAGCATATATTGAGGACACTATCATGACGATTCGGATGGCTGTGTTGGCTGGAATTATTATCTTTGGGATACCAGGAAATGTTATCGCTCTTATCACAAATATGAAAGTGCTGGAAAACAACCCATTGAATGGCGTTCTTTATCTTCATCTTGCCGTGGTTGACTTTCTGCTATGTAGTCTCTACGCTATTGGCAGTCTTGTTGTTGAGGCAGTGAGATACACCACGCACAAAGATCTTGGTGAGGAGTTTTTTCACGTAATATCCATAGCCTATTACACTTTCACTTTCATTTCCGTAACGTCTCTAACTTTAATTGCAATCCTTCGTTGTTGGAGAATCTTCAACCCTTTTGGAATCGTCAGAAAAAGAATCTTATTTGGGATCATCTGCCTCGCTGACGCCACTGTTTATGTAATGACTGCATTCTTAGAATTGTCAGATGGAAATTGGTTGAACCAAGGCAATGTTTTAGATTCCAAAGTCTGGAAAGACAACGACTCTGCAAACGGCACTGCTATATTATCAAACTCTTCCCGACATGACATGCCATTGGACTGGATGACCAAGTCCACGGATTTGAGGCCTGGTAACTTAAGCTTAACACGGGATACTTTTGTTGTCATACAAGCCCCATCATTCAACTTTAGCCTGGTCTTGAGATACAGTGGGATGGTATGTATTGCAATGACAGTGTTGTGCTACGTGCTAATTTGCTTAAAACTTCACCAGTATAAGAGAGAAATGGGAGAAGTTGACATCGTTCAGAAACGACAATTTCTTAACAGACAAACCAAGAATCTTGTAACTCAAGTAATCTTGTTCATGTTGTTTCTTGTCACCCAAGTCCCAATAATTATCCAAGCTTATTTAGGAGTGAGTTTTGCTCTATTTCAACTCTGTCTTACAATTGGTGTGACTAACAATGCTATCAACCCGTTCCTGTATTGCCTCTTGCTTCCAGCAAATCGACAAATGGTCAGGAGACTTTTTTCGCGAACAGTGGATGAGAAACGGACAAGCAAACGTCAAGGCGTTAATTCTATTAGTGTTAAGTAAATGTCAAGTACAAAAGCAAGATGGCACATAAAGACGGACTATCGTTCGACAAGCCCCTTCACAACAGCACCCAAATATATTCATTCTGTTTTGTAACACTTACCTGATTGTTCAGAAACACCACAGACTAAATGTAGACCATATACATCATTTTAGACCGATTACTGTTTAGAGGCACTGGTCTCATACCATGTCACATGGTTCCTGTTCTACACACCTTAATGTAAGGGTTTCCACAATGTAAGGGTTTCCACAAGTAAAAGATTGACCGCCACGCGTATCTGTGAGTTTCCATAGATACAGCGCCCATTTGAATTGGACAGTTTGAGAATGCCTGCCATGCATGGCGGTGAAAAACCTATTGAAGATTTTTTTTTTGGTGCTTTCCTATGGTGAAGACCACAAATGACGGGGACTACACTGCAACACCTTCTAAACAGTGACCAAGGGAAGATATACGCAAAAAATAGCTAAATCTTGGGACACAGTAAGTGAAATTCATTTGCTGGTAGTTCTGCCGAACTATTTTTTGTTGCCGAAAATCGGGCGACTCACTGGACACTAGGTGATAAATGCTTGTATTGATAGCTATTTGCATACTGAATTACGCATACGGGGATAAAAAGGGAAAGATGTATATTTAACAGAATCTTATTGAAAGAAAGAAGTAGGGTTTGGGGCCAAATTCATTACAGCCACTTGTATAGGACTCCAACGTTTCTGGAAACAGTCCTATATAGATCTCCAGCTGAGTTTATTATTCAGCCACTGTCCAAAACGTCGACCGAAGTCCAATATTTATTCGGCCAATGTCCAAAATTACAACTGAAGTGGGCTCAGTAGCGGTAGATAACTGGATGAGATGTTCGATTTCATTTTGATAGATAAATTTGGAATATCTGTATAAGAGGTTATAGGCTTTACTTCACTGTATATGTATTGTTTGTAGCCGACCAACAGAGGAATAGTTATAGTAGGCCTAACTTGGATACGCTTACAGTGAGACATGTTCAAATCAAACACGGCAACAATGTGTTTTCATTGCGCTGATATTAACTGAATTGGTGCCTCAAACTAATTCCGTGATGTGTTGAGTTAATCAGCCATAATTTTTGAAGGCCTTTTTCTAGCCGTTGTATTTGTATCTTTGTCACATAAATTGTGCACGTTTAGACTGTTACAGCACAACGATCTTTCTTGATTTTCGACAACCCATGATGTAAGTCTAGATGTATCCATTTTGTTTGTCAGCTAATGCTTCGAACGTCTGTGATTTGTTCATGAATTTGTGTTATAATAATTATGTAACTAGCGTTATTTTGTGTTGAAAAGTAAAAATTATTAATTGTTAATTCGTCGTGCTGAGCGCTATATACATTTATTGAAATAAAATGAGCTTACATTTGTTTTAGAACCCAAAGGATTATCCAGTAGGAGCTGTCTATAGAAATCTCATAGAATAAAGAAAAATGTGGATTCTTCAGTAAATAAACATTCATTTTGAAAATAAATGCAATATAGTAGTATACATTAAAAGCATTGTCCTGTGGGTTTAAAGAAATTGGAAGTTTTATTCATGTTTACAGAAATCTTTATAAACTCGGCAATAAAAAATGTGAAAATGTGAAATGTGTTTTATTGTCTTTCTATGAACTTGCTGATAACAACTTTATAGTACGGCATATTGTAACTATATAATCTGCTAATATCGAAATACAAAAAGACAATACATATGCCTCTAAAACTGTGCCTGTCTCAGACATAGACTATTCTACCTGGGCACACTTTTATGAAACTTCATACACAAATTTTGATAGTAAATTACGTCACCTTATGGAAGTTAAACCTTAGATGACGTCATTAAGGATAATATACAATAAAAAAAACACTTGTCTTACGATTTGTTTGTTATTTGATTGATTGGGGGTTAAACGTCGTACTCAAGGGTATTTGACTTATATGACGACGGATTATCCACTTTACATTGCCTTATTATGGTGGAAAACCGGGAGAAAACTTAGTAAAAACCACCGCGGCGATTGCCGGAGTAACAACGTGTGACTCGCTCATACCTGATGATCGACAGGCGGACTCGATCCGGTGAACGGTACATGGAAGCAGAATTGGTAAATGCACACGCTACCACTTAGCCACGGTAGCGGGCCATTTGTCTTACGAGTCTACATAACAGTGTGTCCAGAATCGATGGTAGAAGTGTTGGGAGGTGAGCATCACACCACAGGCAACAAGCCGACACAGACGACACTGTGTGTGTTTTCTCTGGACTAAAATGACGACTAAAAAAAAATGAAGAGAAAAAGTGGACATAAATAATTATCATTATGATTCTTTCATCGATGTCGAGTAATAAATCATCGATATCAATCATTCTTTTGTCGATAAATGAATTATAAGTTTTTAACAATTTCGTCAATTCGTATATCGATATCAATTATTCATTAATCCATATCGATATTTGATTTATCAAGATTAAAAAGGGAAACGAATAATTAATATCGATAGACGGTGTTTCATATTCAAAAGGATTTCTAAGAAGGTCCTCATTTATCGTTTGATCATCGAAGTAGCACGAGTAAAGCAACGAACGACAACTTTGTGAAGAAGCATACATGGTCAATTATTATGCCAAAGTGTGATATCGGTAATCGAAACGGTCACATTGAGTGTGATATCGGTAATCGAAACGGCCCACAATGCGTGTGATATAGGTAATCGAAACGGCCTACA
>JAVFBX010199275.1:0-12747 GCA_034783855.1 Mopalia kennerleyi | reverse complement strand
GTGTACAGTGAAATGGGAAAGGCACATCATTGCCAGAATTGCAGCTTTAAATACCCATCACCACCCCAGTATTTTCCGTAGTTTCATTTGTATTCGTCAAAATCTGAATATTTCATGTCGCCTAACACGATTTTCCAAAGAAACAACGTGTGTTAATTTTTTTCAGTGTTGTTGGCCATGTTGTCCCATTCCAGAAGCATTGTGAAACATAATCATCCATGGCCAATGTACAAAAGAAACGATGTTTTTTAAAAATTTAACACTTTCTTGTGACATTTCACCTCTGCGTTTCTTTTTTGACAGAGTATATATCCATATATATCCATATTTAGGTGGAGAACCATGTTGCAATCTCCACATAATATAAAAAACTCCTTCCATAAACTCCTATCGTTTCTTTTAAACGCTTAAACATTTCTGGGGTGTTTTTATTAAGACCATATACATTAATGAGTGGCACTGACACTTCATACAATATAACAACATGTCAATAAAATTTCCATTAGTATCAGTTTTCATTGTGTCGATAGTAAAATGAAAATAACGTTCAAAAGGCATAATTATCCATTTTACATTTGTATAAAAAGAAAGAGGAATAATAGCAGTTGTTCCCTACGAACAAAACTTTCTATTCCAGGGCTAGTGTGTATCTGTGGACTGCATATATTACATGTATGCTCTTTTTCTTATTGCCCAAGCCTCTGCACTTAAAGATATAATTCTTATTTTGCTATCCATAGTCGAGGGAAGAATAATACTGTCTTTTTAAAACATAAAACATGCATATTTTTAAGGCTTTTTTTTACACATGTCAATATGGATGTTTTGTAAGTATTAGATGTAAATATTTGAAAGCAAAAAATGAACTATAATTATCTACAGAATTGGGTAGTCAAAGAAACTTCCATCTATTTTTGAAACGTCTTGTATTTGAAAGACTATTTTTAAAAATGAGAAAGTGGTCTGTGGCATAGGGGGTAGTGCACAAAACAAAGCTTTTCGCTTTTACATAAAGCATCAACAAGACAATAAATATATGTTATAAAGGCAAAAACAAAACAGGTGGAATTTGAAAAGTAAACAATCAAAATAAAAAAAATAGAGATAAATTAAATATTAGCTTAAATAATACCTGCGGAGTAGTTTTACTAATTATCTTTTGGTGAGTTTTCTATCTATTTCTTTCCTGTTTTGATAAATAATGAAAACAAAAACAAGTATTTTATTCTTTAGTGGAGCATCATATATAAATAATCCAAACATAGCTAAGTCAATAATTACATAAACTGAACATTATTTAACAGATGAATCAGTAGAGCTTTCTTAGAATCTGCCATCGTTTGTATCTGTGAAAATTCGACCAGCTTATACACACTCTATATTTACTATTCACTGATGGACCAGTCTGTGGGGATATTTTGAGATAGAATCTTTGTCCATTCTGTTGTAAATAGATCGATATTATTATACACAATCCTGCATTGCATGACGATATATTCTTTTAATTTGGTCTCAATGTCCAATCCCACAACAAGATGATGAGTAGTTAAGACTCCGCAAGGTATTTGTTCATTTATTTCTCAAGTTAGTATGATAAAAAGAGACAAAATGCTTTAAAAAAACAACAGTTTCATTGCTAGCCGAATTGCATTTTAATAATGGTTATAGCAATATAGCAACTTAAATACCTATGCGTCGTCCTATGCAAATAGAATCGAACCACAAAAAACAATCTGCTGTGGAATAAGGGACAGTATTAATAATTTATGGATACCATCCCGTTTTTTAATGTCAGGGTTTAGGGTAATCACGTGACTGGCAAGATTCCTGTGAATTGGTTATTCACGAGTCAGTCTTTTTTCAATGGGTTTCGATCCGGAGTAAAAAAAACCCAGAAAAAGCCAAGACTAAAAGATCATCTATTATTAGCTTCCCTTGTGTTTTAAAAAGAAAAAAATGTGCCCAGATTCGTTAAATATTTAAATCATTAATCAAGAGGAGGTATCAACTGAGATTGAGGAAAAAAACTGGTAATTTTAGACCACTATCGATGGAAGTTAAAAATAATTGAACGTGTGAACACAGAATTCAGTTCTCCCTTAAATTATCAGCTAATTGTCGACGAATCTGAATGTGATTTTTAACAGAATTTAGTACAGGCTGAATGGACGTATGTTATTAATTAGTCCATCCAGCTGTTTTTATATGTGGTTATGTTTTTAACCAGCAGTTGCAACTGCAGCATTTGAATTGAAATACTTGTATTTTTCCACACTCATATAAGCTAATATGTGGATATCATAATAGTCAAGACTAATACAATTATAAATACTTTGATGAAGCGGCTTGGCTAAGCAAACTATTGAAAAAATAACGACAAATAACTTATATATTTCGGAAAATTCTTATTTCCTTTTCAAGATATGTCTTGAAAATGGAATAAGAATTTTCCGAAAGCTTGATTGCCAAAATGTATCAGTTATTTGTCGTTATTTTTTCAATTATACAATTATTGATCGACTTAACGGTTATTCCAGGTACTAAACATACTTGAGAGCACAACTAATTCTAAATAGGATCCCTGTTTTTTTCTGATTTTGATTTATATCTGGAATACTCATCAAGTAAACTGTGTTTAGTGACACCAGACACCGTAGGGATCCGAAAACACCAGTCACAAGCACTCGACACCACAGTGAGAGTATATATGTAAGTGTATAAAAAGGACCAAGGGCGGTCACTCGTGGGGTCTTTCCAACTTGTACAGTGGTGAATAGTGTTGCCCTGTTGTTCTCACAGCTTAAGGGGAAGATGTAACGGATCTGCTTGTGATGCTTTGGTATTGCGTTCTGTGATTGTATTGTGTTTGTCCCATTTTATGTTTGCTTATTGACAGGGGCAGCGATGATTGTTTCCTTCACCCTTTAGTCTGTCTGGCACGCCGTCAAATGAGTGAAATGACATTAACTTTGATATTAAACTTACAAACAAACCATTCACGTGTTTTAACATAAGGACACAGGGTTAATAGAGTTAGTTCCAAACCGATGCTGTCTGATAACAAATGTATCTCAGCTAAAGAGTTGCCGAAAGCCATTTCACACACCGTTTCATCCCCAAATGAGTTCGATTATGAAGGGACCAAAATCCTTGCTTGTGGCAATCGATCGCTCCAAATGCGAAGACAAATGTGACAACAATGACCTAAACACGCTGACTGGGATAAAAACCTACAGCTTTTGTCTAATGAATGGTTTGTATGTTTATATGCTAACAGTAAGTTCGTGTTTATATAGTAAAATACTGTTGACTAGAAGTTATATATCCATTGAGACATTTAGACCACTAATTACACTACAAGTAAGCCAGAGGAGAAACAGCAGTATATAGGACAAGGCATGCAAGAATGTAATAGGACTCGTTGACATGAATTAATATTTGACAACATTGTTCTTTGCTTCAAATCAGATCTATTTTAATATACTACTAATACTTTATAAATTACGACCAGAACAAACTTATTTTCAATAGTATATTTCACAACTTTAACGACAAATCAGCAACAGTGTTGGGCTTGAAGCTAATATCTGTACAACATATGGTGTTAACAGGCTTACAATAGGCCTACGATGTTAATGTCAAAGACAATGCCATGGCCCAGGTTTTCCCCAGTGAAATAGACTTGCTAAATGTGTGTAAATTGAAACATTTATTCATAGCATTTGAACCTGAAAGTGAAGTTTTGTCTGATTCGGTCCGATGGCCAATTATAGCGAAAATAGCGATTTTATCAACTTAATGAATAACATTTTTATAAAATTGAAAACATTTTTTATCAATACTTCCTTTCCTATGTCTAATTAGGAGTTTGCACTCACATGGTGGCAGGTCATCACAATGGGTGAAGGAATCAACCCTCGACGTTACAGACAACAAACAATATCAACGAAATGTCTCCAAAATGAAGCCACTACACCAGTTCAACTGCGTGCTTTCCCTTAGCTCATTGAAAAGTAGGGCAAAACGAAGTTCCCCAGGCACCATTCCCCCTCATATTGTCTTATTTAAAGCGAATATATATATCTCAGAGGTGACAAATTGTATCAGCAGCGGAAATGAGTCCATTTGTTAAATAAAATTGTGAAAAATAGTGCGTCATTTGCTTTACATCAGTAACAAGCATTAAACAAAGTCGACTGTTAACTAAGAAACAAATTGACCTGTGAATATGGTTTCTATGGTTTCGGTCAAGCTATGAAACAATATATTTTTGAAGTTATTGTAATAGTCGGTCGATCGGTCAGGATGGCGATCTAAACTTCTTCAATATTATCTTGTCTATTGTGAAATTTAAATTGCCATATGAAATATATCAGATATAATACCACGGGTTCTAGCCGGAAGAGTATTTGCTAAAATACTATTATAAAATACATAACTTTGTAACGTTGCAATTCAAGTATATTTATTCTCTTAGTACAACATTTCTAAAAGTGATTCCTTTGTGTATTGTGAATAATAGTTATCTCCCAGTATCTGCAAAATATTATTTCGTTCGTGTGATGTACCTTTTGTTTCCACTTCAGCTTGTCAAATAAATCTGTTCCCAAACAATCCTTGAGTCCTGTTCACTTTGAACAACACATAGACAATGCTTTAAGTTTGAGCATCAATATATTTTAGTGCTGTGATCAACCACTGGTTATAAGGTGTCTTCTTCCTCAGACAACCTGTATCCAGCGGTTTAACCTTAGACAATGCTTTAAGTTATCTCATAAATGTTAAGGAGTGTTGGGTTCAAACCGTCTGACTCTTTAAGCCTGGGTAATAAGAACAGCTGCTAAATTACCGGGTTATGAGTTGATAAACTAAGCCCTTTATATTTGTCAAAACATACTGATAAGTGGATATTCTTCTGTACACTCGTCTTATGTTGATTTCTCTCAGCATGGGTTGATGTGTAGAACAGATGGTTTATTTTAGGACGGAAACCATAGTTTCAATAATCACCCTCGTTTAGAAGTTGGGTACCACACTTTAAATGTAGAGTGTACCCACACTTTAAAAGTGGGGTGATTGGTGGATATCGTGCCCCCTAACGGACGATATCCACCAATCAGCGAAAAGGTTAACTATAGGCCGTGAGAAGGAGTTCATGAATGGCTACTCTTTATAAAAAGTCATTCGATGAATGGCTAAATATTTATCAGAATAAATATTTATATTCATTGGACCTTTCTGAAAGATAAATATTAAGTTGATTTCCAATATATAGTATTTCTACCAGTGCTGTTATAATATTCGTTGCATCAAACTGCTGTTGGTTTGGAGATTACAGCATAAAACCAAAATGGCGGTCATCGGCGAAATGTCAGATGTCGTTGAAACATAGCGTTGGCAACTCATAATAGCACCAGACTAGGTAACTTTATGCTGCAATTGTTCAATATAATTCGCTTTTAATTGATGAAAATTGCTGCAGCAATTCCAAACTTTGTCCCGTTGTCGTTGTATTAACAGCTGTCATTCATCTTCGATCTTCGGAAAGTGGACAATGAGCTGAATTGTCACACTACATGTATGTACATAATTTTGGACAGCTTGAATACTCAGGCCTGCAATTATTATTTCTAAGAATAATGCAAAATGAGTAAATGTCAACATAAAACATAGACTTCATTTTTCACGGCTTATTTCTTGAAGTGTAATAACGAGGAGACTTAGTTGACGGTTTTTTAAAATAAAAATAAATAAACTGATTAGATCGATCACAGTATCTGTTGTGTCTATCCCACCTTGGAACGTGTTATACAAATGTAAAACACAACTTTCAGAAAACATTCAAACAAATCATGAACTAACTTCTGAAAAATGAGGCACCGCTTAATAGATCGCATTGTGCTCTTTACAATCGTACAAATTTGAAATTCTGTAACGTGAATAATGTAAAGAAAACCCAATGGAAAATGTAGGGTCTGCTTAAAACAAACACAGGCAATTAAACACATTTTTACACATGGATATGATCTATTAAAGGAAAAGTCAATTATAGGCTCAAATTCTAACTGTTTGTAATTAAAATTTCGAATAATTTTTTTCACCAACATAAAGTTAGAATATATCTATCCTTTTCAAGTGAAACAATTGGTTCATTTTGAGCCCAAGGGGTCCAGCAATACCGTAATGATTTGTTTTGTAAAATAACGAATCGACATGAAATACGATCCACTTAGACTTAAGATCTGTGAAAATAGTTTACACCATTTATATGTTAATTCGTCCGATTTTTTACATTAATTGCTGTGCAGGTCAGATTCTCAAACACATACTGGATACTGTTAGCAAGTTAAATGTATCGATACTTAGATGATTACGTGTTTGGCTTTCAGTCATGTTATTACTTATTAAAACTCATTTGTTTAAGCATTTTTACCCAGCATAAAGTGTACTTTCGTTTTAGCATAGCACCAATAAGTGCATTTATTTTTTTCAAGTTATAAGCTTCAATTTGAAGAAGTGGAAAACACAATGTTTGAGCCTCTCTTAAAGGATGTGCTCTGATGGATTTAGAGAGTTAAGCTGTCGTTTCGGCTTCCTATTGATAAATTGGTCTGTAGAAAATTGGTTAAATTTACCTGACATTTGCAAAAGTCCACTTTCTGGTGTTTGGTGCTCCGCTGGGAAATTACGATGGCTGTGTTAGCTCAGAGAAGCAGTGAAAAAGAGATTTACACTAAACATCTGTCAGAAAAAAAATACAATTATAGTTTACAAAACAAAACGCTTTGAATGACTTAAGCTTCCACCGCTCCATGGAAATATACTGTATAACTTGAATACATAATTATAACGTAAATCAGATGTGCTAATTGAATACAATCTTGCATTAATTAAACAATTAAAACATTTAACCGATTTAAATGAAATACATATACAGTATTTTCGTTATTTTGAGATAAAACTTTCTTAGTTTGAACAGATTCTAGTTCAGAAAATGTTGCAGGTTGAAACCCGTCCGGGAATCGAACCCACGACGCTCAGAGTAAGGGACCGAATCGCCAACAGTAAATGCCGGCCACCTAGACCACTCAGCCTTCTACCAAGTAGAAGGTTAGTCAGCTAGAGAGGACATTTACTACAACTCTGATAGGAGAGTGACACAGCTCCCAAAGCTGAAAGCAATGAATAATTTTTGTATCTTTAAGAAAGTGAAGATTAACAGTATTTTCGTTACTTTGAGATAACACTTTCTTAGTTTGAACAGATTCTAGTTCAGAAAATTATTAGGTTACAATGCTAAGTGTCAAAGCTTTACCTTAATTTCATACGGAATACCTCCCGTAATATTTACGGGGAAAATGTGAAGATCGATTTAATCTGTGTATCAAATATATTTTAAATATCTTGCTGTACATGTTTCTTTAATTCAATGTCCCAAGAGTTCAGAAAAAGCAACCACGAAAGAAACCAAAATTAAATACTTTTGTTTTAGTTTTACATTTTTCAGTCGTCTGACATATATGTCGACATTCGTACAACAACTTAAACCGAAATGCAAAAATAATGAATTAAACGAAAAAGGAACATGAATCAATAAACCTGTTTACAGCTGAATCATTAATCACATTGGTTTGCATCATACGGAAGAGTATTTCACTGATACCACGGCGATCCACTCTTAACAGCAATGTCCAACCAGCTTAGGCAAAACTATAGATTGAATATGTTTGAAATTTAGAGATCGTATTCTTAATAAAAAAAGTAACTTGCAAATCAGCTTTCCCTGGTGTCAAGCTCCCATGATTTCAAACCTATGGTCTATGCCCTATATACTTCAGATATACTCTTTCTTCATAACACGAGTTCGCTAAAAAATATAATCGTCAAATAAGATACTCATACAATTAAAGCGTGTGTGTTTTTACGTGTTCTCCGATTTAGATTCTTAAACCAAGGCTTATTTGTTTGAAGATTTGGTCAATGTTAAACACTCCCGCTGTCATTCTCTTTATCTGTATTAATACACTTTATCACTGTTGTATTAGCTTTGTACATATTACACCATTCGTAACGAAGAGATGCTAAAAGCGTAAAACTACCAACACAAAACCAACACAAAACTCCTTTGTACAACATATCCCCGATGACACCATGAAAAGGGTAAACTGCTTACGGATAATTCAACTGACGTCTGATAATGATTTGCAATTATTGGTAATCGAAAACTGGTTGTAAAAGATGAAGCTTATACGAATATTTCTGAAAAAGAATATTACAAAAAAACAAGGTTAGTCATTGTGTATAGCTACATGTAACTACCGATATCGGAAAGAAAGCCGGAGCACGTCGTTATGTCGAATTGTTCTGTGCTTATCTATCGCTTCGACGTTTAGAAACTGTTACTGTTACAATCAGTAACCTTTGCGTTAATGTCTTTTTTTTTAAAACATTTTAGCGGCGTATTTGAAAGCGGTTCGTGTTGATAATTTGTAAATTTCGTGTTAACGAGAGAAGCTTACTCGACTTGGTTCGTGAAAGGGTTATGTAACAGCGAATATCAAATCACGGTTCTGCAGTTATTATCGATCCTAAACGAATAAATGACGCACGCAAATTTGAATTTTTTTCTTTCGATCTGTTACTTGTTGAATATAGGAGTGGGATGCAAATGAGTACATGCCAAAGTTTATAGAACGACGTGTTGGTTAATGTATACCTCGTTCATCAAGGGGCTAGGGTAAGTCAAAATGTGTACAGACCAAACAAGTGTAAATGATAATTCATCTGAAGCTGCTGTTGTTATGATGGACCTTAGACGAATAGATGTAGAGCAGAATTTATGATGATTTTTTTGATCTGCTACATTTCGCTGTATAATTGCTGATTAAAAGAACGCAAATCAAATCGATAAGAAGAGCACCCGTGGAAAATTGGCAAAATCAGTGTTTTCGTTTACCTCATAAAACAGTGGATTAGGGTCCGCCAAAAGGCCAGAGATACGAACAAAAGTAATCGATAGATCGATAGTGCTGACGGCAACACTCCACAAACTGCTTCCTCTTTGTAATACAATGTCAAGATTTATGAAAGTCCTCGAAGTGCCTGGATCATCAAGCGCCATTTACTATGTGATTATAACAGATATGAATCAGGCCAGAAGGTGCGGGGATCGGATCCAGAACTAGATGTATTATCAAATAAGTTAAATACCTCCAAGAACCGTACGGTCCATAAATAAATATGTGCCAGTCTGACCATTTATTATTATATCGATAAATAAATTTAATTAAGATAAATCAATTGTAATACTACATTTGTCACTGGTCGTTGAGACCATCAACAGGGGTCGAAACAATTCCACGGAATAGTCAATAATATAAATATACCTATGTTCAGCTTGCATTAATATGGTCCAATTATATTTCAGTGTCAACATCAGATGTTTCTAGATTTAACTGCTGCATTAACGGAGGACTGAATTCATGGGTTTATACTCTTGTTTACTTCCATTGTTTGTGCTCTAAGAATACCAGGTTTATTCCTCAACCTCTATTGACAAATTCCACTGGATTAGTGTTTTAAATATTTAACGATCAAGGCTCATTTTTTTCTTTAAATACAGGGGAAGCTAATAATAGATGATCTTTTTTCTTTTCGCGGGAAAGAAAGACCGCGACACATATTGTACTGTATGGACTCTTGTATAACCACTTCGCAGGAATCGTACCGATCATGTGACTATCCTCACCACCTGATAATTCGCCTCCGTGTTATAATCACAAATTATTAATACTGTAGTTTTTTTTTGTTTTTTTTAAAGCGATTTTTCTTTTGGGTTGCGATTCTCTCCGTACTGGACGAGGTGTGGGTATTGTAGCAGGTAGTTACACTAGTTGTATCTTCTGGAGGGGGGGGGGTATTGGAAACCTCAGTATCTGTCTTGACTGCTGCAGAAACGCCTGTCGTCATTTTGCCCGACGACTGCGGTGGCTCGGGATTAAATTAAACTGCTTCTTTTTAAACCCCTATACAGACTTGACAGTCATAGCTCGAGTGCACACATTGCCATGCTGCTTTCTTAAAAGATAAATTGAGATAAATTTCTTCTCTATTATCGATTCTTTCTATATTCAGGTGACCATGTCAACATTTCATCAATTCTTAATCCTTGTTCGTTGAAATTTCAGAGTTTCTTCTCGAAGAGTATGGATTGAACTAACGAAATGTCGAATAGCCTTGAAGAAAGCAAGTTAGAAGCTGGCGTGATTTTACAATAAAAGCAATCCAACAAATGTTAGTTATCTTTTTGTAAACGGGCGATTACCCCCAGCCAATTGTATTAAGCAGAATCAAAAAAAAAGAATCAAAAAAAAAAAAAAAAAAATGCAGGAGGCCATCCAAATCAAAAGACTCAATCCCCAACTCAACAGAGACAAAGGCCTGTATCTGTCCAAACTTGGAAATGAAGAGTTACAAACCGTAAAAGACTATAAGTATCTCGGGACAATATTTTGTCGTAAAAATGCGGTCAGTTCCGCTCGTCGAACTTTGTTTGTGTTAAAATGTAAAATAAGAAAACACAACATTCCTCCAGACCTCCAGTTGTTTTTATTTGATAGCTTAATTGAGCCAATTTTGTTATACGGCTGTGAAATTTGGGGGTTTGAGGATCTTACAGTATTAGAAAATGTACACCTAGAATTTCTCAGAGATGTCCTCTGTGTTAAGAAAAGTACACCCCACTATATGTTATATGGTGAATTGGGCAGATATCCACTCGAAATAACTGCCAGATATAGAATGGCCTCGTTTTGGAATCGCTTAGTATCAGGGCTCCAAAAACCAAAAATATCTTCCTGTTTGTATCAGCAACTGCTGGAGAAAGTCGGAAGAGGAAATTTGGAAAACAAATGGATAACATTTGTACGATCAACTTTCGAAAAAACAGGTCTTAGATATATATGGGACATACAGGAATGTGTGTCATTGAGCAGTTTAAAAAAAGTGAAAATTGTACTCCGAAATCAGTATTTCCAACACTGGCAAGGCAAGATAACGGCCTCATCGAAAGGTAGATTCTATGGAAAATTTAAACTAAGCCTTGAATTAGAAAAATACTTAATGATTTTGCCACATGATCTCCGTATAACTTTCACAAAAATAAGAACAACCAATCACCGGCTGCCAGTGGAGACCGGTAGATGGTCAGGTATTCCACGTGAAGAACGTGTGTGTAGGCTATGCAATAACGGGCTGATGGGCGATGAGCTCCATTATATCCTTGTCTGCCCTTACTTTGATCAAATAAGACGGCGGTTACTACCTCCTTATTATTGTAACAATCCAAACATTTTCAAACTAAGTGACTTATTAAGTTGCACGTTCAAACCAAGATTAGTAAAGCTATGTAACCTTATCTATAAAGTATTTATGGCACTTAACAGTACTTGATGTTATATTTTTTGTATAGTACATATCTGTTCATATCATTGTTTTCATTGTATAACCACATTGTCGGTCACATATTTATATTGTACTATTATATTTTGTCCCCATATACCGTGAAATGCGGTCTGGGTGTAATAAAGTCAAAGTCAAAGTCAAGTCTCTGATTGCGGACAGTAGTACAAAGGGTTGTTTCCCCACACATTGGGCTGTCGCGTCGTCATATCAGCGACAAACGGAAAGTACAACTCTAAACCCCAATCAAACCAAAAACTTTCAAGAGTACCTCTGGCTATAGACAGTATGTGCTTAACACAGTTATGCTGCCTTTACTAAGTAAGCGCTGAGGAAAACATGTCACACTTTATAATAATCAATCCATCAATTGACCAGCTTACCAAGCAATCAATAAACCAATAAATCAATCAATCAAGTGTGAACCAAAATTATAGCCTAACTTGACATTTATGTTATGCCAGCAAATGTTATCGGTGTCATTTTCCAATTTAAACAAAATTATCTGAGCAAAAAAGTCATATGAATAAACACAAATAATCAACAGGAACAAAGAACGAATCCTACAAATGCGTCATTGAAACTATTTTAAGGATCACAAGATATGCACGTAAGTTGCTATAAATTCAGATGTTTTCGGCTGACAAAGCGGTTTAAAACCAAAACGACCAGGTAAATGCATTTATGCTAGAACAGATTTGCCTTTCACATTTACCTTTCAGCTATGGAAACATTGAATTTTTAAAACGTTTATATTGTTGTATTAGATTTGAATATAAACATGAATACAGCATACACGAAGGAAAGCTGAAGTTCCATTAGTGTTGATCAAAGTTCTTGATAAAAAAATGTGTGTGTGTGTGGAAAGGTGTGTCGAGGAGGGTCGGGGGATGTTTGGAGACCAGGACGATGCTGCTAAATTCAATCGTCATCGGCGAAGACTAATTGACTGTTGAAAGTTCATTTAGTATTTAGCTTTGATTTCGTTTTCTTTATATGGTTGTAAAGGGTTTTTCATTTATTCTAAATAAAAGCGTAAATCTCAACCAAACAGACTTTTACTACTGACAGTTTGGTATGAGACTCATGTTCGAATTCCGTTTTACACACGGGTCGAATTTAGCTTGTAAAAAATTGTCATACCTTTTGTTTAACAACATGTCAACGTTGGCCTTGAAATCTTCAGTTAGTCCCGAGTTGATAAAATGCATTGTAAAATAGCATATGCAAGGGCCTAAATCAGAAACCAACGTTTTGCCTGCCGTAGTTGCTAAGAATCGTTAGCTA
>JAVFBX010199264.1:0-12748 GCA_034783855.1 Mopalia kennerleyi | reverse complement strand
CAGAGATTGGTCAATTTAAGAAACCAATCGACATTGTTGGTGGGGTGATTGCGTTAGACCTCAATATAAGCGACAAAACACGGGGAGCGTTTTTGAGATCTGATTTTAATTAGACTGATGACGGCAGTGTATTCCAACAATAATTGACATCAGCATAACCAACAAATGTGAAATGTTTTGATTATGTTGGGAAGTTAATCTCCCTCCATAGTGCTAAGTAAAGACAGCATTGCTACTCTTCAAACAAACTGCCCTTAGCCAGAGGGCTCTGCGAACAAACTGCCAAATACACAATATTTATTTCTGCCCACATTTATTCAACGTGCAATAAGTTTCAAAGTATATATTTCTAATCAAAGTCTTCTGAAAATATATATACACATAGTGGCCCGACTATTTTCTGTGCCATAACAAGCTTAGAAAGACTACTTCTCTCAAAGACCAAGACCATAACAAGTCTCATAAAGAAAGCCTGATTTAAATAGCAACAAAGAGCAGCAAAGACATGGAGACAAATTTTCAGCAAGGAGGGAAAAATTTACATTTTGATGTACCTCATTCACAATTAATGGTCTGTAGTTACATGTAAAAATTCCAGTTTTATTGGTTTAAAAAACATGTTAATTAAGAATAATTTATATTGAACAACATTTTCCATGAAAAATTTGTCACATTATAAATAAACTAGGCTGAATGTTACAATGTTTGCCTATTTCAAGTGGAGGTAAATGAAGTGCAACAAGTTTGATATACCGGACATTAACCCCACAACACTATTCTTACATACTGTGAAGTATTTTTTTTTTTTGCAGGAATTTATTTTCATGTTTTTATTCTTAAATCAAGTTCACGGGAATGAGTTTACACATATTTATGTATCACAAAAATTGAGGGAATTGATTATATTTTCTCTGAGCACATTATAGGGCATATCCATCGTTTTAATTATTGAGAAGTGCTAAGCTGGTGGGTTAGGATAAATAGTCATTCACATGTACATGTAACCCACAAATGTTTACACCTACAGTCAGCAACGAATGCTGTCTGGTTTGATGTGCCTTGCTGTGAGGTAATTCAATAAAGTGTCAAGATTGTCAACTACACACTGGTCCTTGCCAAATTATGGTGGAAAACCGAGAGGAAACCTCGTAAAAACCTCCCCAGTGATTGCCAAAGCCACAACTGTGACTCACTCAAATACCTGATGGTCCGCAGATGAACTCGATCCCGTGAACGGTACATCGATTGTTTGTTTGTTTGATTGGGGTTTAACGTCGTACTCAAGGGTATTTCACTTATATGACGACGGATTGTCCACTTAACAATGTTCCTGGCCTAATTACGGTGGAAAACCGGAAGAAACCTTGTAAAAACCACCCCTGCGATTGCCGGAGCCACAGCGTGTGACTCACTCATATACCTGAGGGTCGACAGACGGACACGATCCTGTGAATGATACATCGATGTTGGCTTCTGTAAGCGTGCTCGCTAACCACTAAGCCATGGCCGCGGGCCAACGGTACATCGAAGTAGGATAAGGAAGATTTATGTGTGAACAAAAGAGAACGAAGACGAACTGAAAATGTGTTTTGCTCATGGTATGTGGACATGGTTTTGTCTCAGCTGGAGAACAACACTGACAACTACTCAGCTCATGTGGACATTCAGGCTTCAGTGTCAAATCCTATGAAACAATACATTCTCAATTGTTTTTCTTCTTCAACTGCCCATTTACAATAGGCTTAACTAGTATTATTACTATATGTTTGTTTGCGAGAAACAAAACTTTTAACTGCGAATACCACTAAAATTAATTCCACATGAAAATTTAATACTTTACAGTATACAGTAACTATAGCAAATACCTTTATTATGTTTTGACAACCTTTAATTACCTGCATATTTCAGCTTTTACTTTTCAATTAAGTCTACTCTATTCGTAGGAGACTAGACAGCATGAGGACAGGGCTTGGTCTCATTGGCAGCAGACATCACAACCCACAGAGATACAGAGCCGGCTCAAAGATACTATACCAGCCTAGCCAGCTATGGATTGTTTGTTTGTTTGATTGGAGTTTAACGTCGTACTCAAGGGTATTTCACTTATATGACGGATTGTCTACTTCACACGGCACCATGCCGTACTACGGTGTACTACCGAAAGGAAACCCCGCGATTGCCGGAGCCACAACATGTGACACGCTCATATACCTGATGGACTCGATTCGGTGAATGGTACATCATAGCAGGATTAGTAAGCGCACACACTACCACTAAGCCATGGCCACGGGTCCTAGACAGATATGGAAACCCCCCTGATTTGACTCACCTGAGACACTGGAGGTTCATGAAGATCCAATTGTAACTTTCTGGCTACTTCAACAAAATCACTGGCATGAAAACACAGCACATCCTTCACAATACGGTGGTCAGTTATGCTAAAATCAGAGAAACATTTATAACATAACAAGAGAAAAATAATCAGGGGTTGATTGGTTGTAAAATTTAATATTTCACTTTCCAAATTTTCATAATTAACTCAGGGGCTTAGCCAGAAATCAGAAGTATAAGGGTGTCCAAAATGGTCATTTCGCTTCATTTTTCAAATAACTGGGCGTCCAATTTGCCAGTTCTCCTATCTCCTACATGTTAAGGTTCTTAAAACAGGGTGTCCAAATGAGGCAATTGTTCACTTCAGGATGTCCACTTGGACGGGTGTCTGCCTAAGCCCTTGAATTAACTTATAATGAAAGAGATACAAAGAAGATTTACATTTCAAACCAGAAACGGTACGTTTTCTCGGACCCTTGTGAAGGTAAAGTCAATAGAGTGTTTCTCTATACAGCAATGATATTGAATCAAAGAGTTTATAACCTTGCTAATGAGATTAAAATTTAGAAGGAATGAGATAAAACATATTCTTTTCTGACAAGTTCTAAGGTGTTGCAGATCCCTGAGTTGATGGACATAAATATTTTTCTAAGCCCGTAATGATCTATGTTTGAAAAGACTGGATACTGAGGATTAGAATTATGTTAATTTGTTAAAGATCCAACAATAACTTTGAAACTAATTGCAAATTACATTACCCCGAAATTCAAAATTAAGCTAATAACTATTTGCCTTGACTTTTTTTATCTGCCCTACATGTATCTTAGGAAATTATATAATAATTATATAACAAGATTTGAATAAAGACGAGGCACCCTTTTGGTCCCCACTTTGTCCTCTTTAAAATTCAATTCATTTGAAGTCTCTACAACGGAACCTTTATAAGCAGATTCTCCTAAAAGCGTCTGAAAAAAGCTCTTAAACATTGACCTTCATGTGTGCTTGATTGTTTCATACTCTATATTTTGTCACCATCAAGAGTCACCGGAGCAAAGTTCCAGCTTTTTTGTTGGATAAAGATCAAACATAGGTGTGCTCCACACCAGCCATTCAAGGCTACCTCAAACTAAGTCTATCATCATTAAAATTCACTTAATCTATCAATAATTGAATGCATCTCAAACTATCATCACAAGAATGCAGTCCAAACTATCACCAAAAGCTTGCATTCCAAACTATCACCAAATGAATGCACTCCAAACTATAACCACAAGAATTCACCTCAAGCTATCACCAAATGAATGCACTCCAAACTATAACCACAAGAATTCACCTCAAGCTATCACCAAAATAATCCACTACAAACTATCACCAAAAGAATCCACTACAAACTATCACCTAAAGAATGCACCTCAAACTATCACCAAAAGAATGCACTCCAAACTATCACCAAAAGAATGCACCTCAAAATATCACCAAAATAATGCACTCTAAACTATCACCAAATGAATGCACTCCAAACTATCACCACAAGAATGCACTCCAAACTATCACCACAAGAATGCACTCCAAACTATCACCACAAGAATGCACTCCAAACTATCACCAAAAGAATTCACCTCAAACTATCATCAAAAGAATTCACCTCAAACTATTACCAAAAAAATGCACTCCAAACAAGCACAAAAAGAATGCCCTCCAAACAAGCACCAAAAGAATGCACTCCAAACTATTACCACAAGAATTCTCCTCAAGCTATCACCAAAAGAATCCACTACAAGCTATCACCAAAAGAATCCAATCTAAACTATTACCACAAGAATGCACCTCAAACTATCATCAAAAGAATTCACCTCAAACTATCACCAAAAAGAATGCACTCCAAACTATCACCAAAAGAATTCACCTCAAACTATCACCAAAAGAATGCAGTCCAAACTATCACCAAAAGAATTCACCTCAAACTATCACCAAAATAATGCACTCCAAACTTTCACCAAAAGAATTCACTCCAAACTATTACCACAAGAATCCACTTCAAACTATTACCACAAGAATGCACTTCAAACTATCACCATAAGAATTCATCTCAAACTTCCGAGATCCCCAAAAGAATTCATCTCAAACTATCACTACATAAATAAAACTATCACCCCAGATGCTGATGTTAAATGTGAACATATCATCAAAGGCATTTATTGATTGGATAAGAAGCTTACTCTTCATCACAGTGGATTGCCTTCAGTAGTCCCACAGCCGCAGTGGTTTGACGATCAAAGCCCTGCCCGACATGGTCAGCATGACACTTTGTACGATCCTCCACTAGCACCTCTCTGGGTTCAGAGGCACGAGGTAGGTAATGTAGGTTCTTCAGCTCATTCACACCTCTAAAATAACAACAAAAAAATCATTGAGCTTATTTCATTTAATATCATCAGGACTGACCAAAGGCATTAGATGTGAATAAAGAGACACAAGTCGTAGTTAACCAAATATGCGCCTGGCTCAAGATATGAATTTAATTTCTGTTCTTGAAATTTCATTGCAAATTTGAACTAGGTTAATATTAAAAACTCTCCACAGCTTGCCTAAATGTAGGATAGTGGTTATATTTTATTCATCGAGAGCCCTGGAATGGACCCAGAAAGTGAGCTGAGCTCATGCGCTGTTTATTGGCTTTAGTGCTGTCATCTTGTAAACATTTTGTTGGATATATTTTTCTGCTTACCACATTTATTCCTTCACCTTTTAACATTGTAACCTTTAATTATCCCCCCATGAATGACATAACAAGACACAGGACACGTACATGTAAATGTACACCATAATCTTCATCAGCTTCAATTAAAGCTCGGTTGCAGATTTCTGCAGTTTTTTTTTGTTTATTATTTCATGAATTAATTTACATTTTGAATAATATCTGCAGAATTTTTGTTTATGATAAAGTGAGTCGGTCTATCATAATTTCTTTCACCATAGATCAAAAGTCTATGGTGAAATATTTTCCAATGTCCCCCACTGCTCCAGACTCAGCTGTAATGTTCTCTACAGAAGGTGTGTTTTAACACTACTGGCAGTTATTCAAGCAAAGCTTATGCAGAGTTGATTTGGGCACGCCGTACACAAGGCTTTCAGCCTTAGTCACGATTGACGGATCCACAGTTACCAAGGAAAAACAAACAAAATGAATTTTATGGCTTACTCCGTAAATTGTAAGGAAGGTTAAAGAAGTGTAAAGTACTTTGAAGCAAAGCACACTTGTATTTGTACTACATCATGTAGTTTGACAGTAGGTATTGCATCTAATTACGGACAGAACAAGATTTGGTTTAGTATCGCATACATTCTGTACTTCTACTACTTTGCAGCACTGAATTGAATCAGAAGAATCGAAAATCATCCAAAATAATCGTGGATCAAACTGAATTGAAAAAATTCTTGGCACAATGAGATCACTTGTTCCGCCAATGAAAGGGAATGTATTCTTTTCGCCTTCAAGGTAAAAATGAAAAATTATTTAATATGTCTGCATAAAGCTGGTTAGAGTAATTAATATGCATATAGTTCACTGAATGGACAATATTCCTCTTGTTTCATATTGTGTGATATTTACCAAAAATTGGGTTATTTAATTTGAACATACAGTGCTTAACGCAAATTGAATACCATTTCTCTAGAACACAATCACTTAATTAGCATAATTGATATGCACAGATTTACATATAATGTTAATAATCTCTTCCTTTCTGGTCAGACAAACTGTGTCAGAGAAACTCCGAGTATATTTACTTAAAGAAGCCTTTCCATGGCTGACACTGAAGCCAGGGGTATGACATAAGCTCACCTTACTTCATGCAGGCGAGCTAAAAAGGTTGAATCATGACAGCCCTATCAGAAACGTGTTATATATTTCAATGTATTTACATACCGTTTACGTTTGAACGGTGATTTTGGCATGTCTGCAGTTGGAACAACCTGTTCCCCTGGGCGGCACCAGAAAATAGGCCCGTCATTGCTCTCTCTAGGGGACTCCATCTTTAAGAAAGACCGTTCTCCCCACGGCATGACAGCCTTAAGGAATGGGTCTCTCTCCAGCAGCCCAATAACATCAGGGTAATAGTCCCCGATCTCCTCATGAACTGTACCCACCAGACTGATCTGTAATAGCGGACCTGAACGGAAAGTATTAGACTGGTATGAGCGTAGAACTTGTTCATAAAACTTCGTAAATGGCATTGTCTCGATATCGGATTTGCCCAAAACCCCTGCTGTCACTGTCAAATTAGGATAGGTGTTATTAAAATAGTCCACAGGTTCAGGGAAAGTGGTTGCTGCTGCGTGAACAATACCCATAACATGCTGTGAAGAACCTTCCGTCGGTTCTCCATAAACCTCATCAAAATATTCACTAACAAATTCCACCATTTCCTTCTCAGACAATTTGGAGAGTTCTTCCTGATAGCAGTGCACAACACTTGCACCACCATTGCAGTACTGTTCTACATGAATGAGATTTCTGAACTTTGAATTTTTACTTTTTGTCACCATCAATGTTGGTGAAACATATCTCAGTCTGTAATCTTGTTCATTTAAAGTATATGGTGCCTTAGCTGAGAGCGACTGCCCTTCCCTCCGAGTTTGCGTAGATCGTGTAGTTCTATGTTTGCTGTAGCTGTCTGATTTTATAGCACTGGGTTGGTCTTTAATGGGAGATTTGCTGCTGCCTTTTAATGATGCCTTTAGTTTCTCAAAGGGACGTAACTCTTTTTGAGACTCTGGAAATTGGACAGCTTTTGTGTCCGAACTTCTCCTGAAGTTTACCTGAATACCACAGTTCACTAAATGTCTGTTTTTCTTACTGGACAGTTTACTGTGGGATGAGGAATGAGATTTTTGCACAGATTCTGATGTTTTATTATTTGAGGTTGCTGATTGCGTAGTTTTCTTGGCCATGGTATTTTTATCCTCAGTTCTGCTTGGAGAGGTGTGTATCTGAAGTTTAAGTTTTGTAGGAGATGGCTGTGAAAGAACTTCTAGTCGTACCAGTGAGAGATCAGTTTTTGCTGCCTTAGATGATCCCAAGCTTATTGAGGTGTGTTGTTCTGAGTTGGACTGGGAGACATTTCTATCAGTAGTAAGATCTGTGGAGCCAGGTACTTGGCCAGTGGTTAATTCTCCATTAACAGTTTTATTAGATTTAGAGGAGGACGTGCTGAAGGACTGCCTCCGTTCCTTATGACGATGATGGGACTGGGACTCTTTGTGGTGGTGTTTATGTTTGTGTTTGTGCTTGTGACGATGAACCTTTTCATCGCTGATTTTTAAACTTGTTTCATGGATTTTAGTTGTCTTAACAACTTCTTGCAAAACCGGTTCAACAGTGACAGTTTCTGGATTGGCCTGGCTTTCTTGAACAATGACTTGATTTAAATTGACATTGGATTTCTCAGCACTACTTGATTCTTTCTTTTTTACTACTAATTTCTCCACATTTGCTTCCTCCTTATCTCTTGATGCGGTCGGCATGTCACCTGTTGACTTTGAAATATCTTTGTCTGAGTGCGAACTTTGAGATTTTTCCAATGTAACAGAGCTGTGAGAAGTTTTCGGACCAAGATCAACTTTGACTGATTTGAAAGTTTTAGGATCTTCTTCTGTCTCATTTTTTGAATCCTTAACTTTAACCTTGTTGGGCTGAAGTGATGAGGACTTTTGTCTGAAAGTGTCCTGAGAACGAGTCTTATTGGTGGAAACATTCTTTGATTTCTCACCGACTTCTTTCTTTCTTGCTTTCACCGGTGTTTCATCTGCTGATTTGTTGTCTTTTATTTCTCTCTTTCTTGAAGGTTTTTTCTCGGGGTCTGCTTTTGATGAAATTTCTTGCTTATTTGGCTTGTGTGTTTCTGAAAAGTATATAACAAAAATGTAAGTAAAAATGCAATCCGGATAAATACTTAACAAGAGTCTTTATCAAATGATATAATTGTTCCATGTATCAGAACAAATAGCCTTTATCTTGTAAGCTTTAAATAACATGAACATAAACTAGTTATAGCCCCTGAACTCTCAGCTCATTTAAAAAAAAAAAAAACACACACATTATTTGTCAGCCCTTTCTGGCTTTTTTTAAACAACTTTTTCTTCGCACTCAGAGCAAAACTACGTCAAACTAAAGCTATTGCAAAAGCGGGACATAGTACAGGGTCTGAAATGTTGCAAATTTTTTTTACCATTGCTGTACAAAATTACTTTGGTGTAGCAGTGGTTGGTGATTGTTAGCACACTATTATCAATTTCAACAAATTACAAGTAGGCCCTAGTGAGTAAAACAAAAGTAACATTTTAACATAAGGATTTCTCTGATTTTTTTTTTAAATAGGGCGGTTTGTTTAACCATTGTAAATAGAAAATGTGTACAAAAGAACATTAGTTTCAGTCTTTTGACGTCACACAACAGATCAAAGCTAGGACTAATATTATAAACTGAAAAATAAAAAAAATGAAAACAAGAAGGAAACTAACCCCATAAAGCTGGTCCTGTAGGATTAGTGTTAAAAATTTGCGCTCACATAGATCATATTTTTTTAGAAATGTGCAGCTTTCATGCGAGTTTTTGACAATGCATTTGAGAATGCTTTCTAACAGACAACCAATTAGTCAGGGGTCTGTTGTTAAACAAATAGTAAAAAAGTGAAAATAATAAAACAAAAAATAATTAAAGGCAAAACGGTTAGTAAATATTTCATGTAAAACGAAAATCAATTGAATCATGCGAATTTCAAGGCTTAATATATATCATTACCCCAATTTCCTGTTCTGATTTTAGCCTACATTGTATATATCAGAAACATCCACATTGGCAAACTGCCGTATAAATCCAAAAACAACAACAACATATACTGAATAGAACAAATGTCGGAGTTTTATGTTCGCCGTGTCTCAGGCGCTTATGTGTGAGAAAAAAAGTTATCGAGATTTGCCATTTCGTAGCTCAAAAGTTCCATTTTGACAAGACTACAGCATTTTTAATTTAAGCATCTCGATTGTGCTCTCTTTGCAGGTGCATTTATTTATTTTACGACATTGTTTTGGATACAACCGAAATGTGGAGATTTTCTATCTTTCCGTGTTAGCGCTTTTGCTTTACGACAAAGGTCGATTGGCGGCATCCCGACAACCAGTCTGACCTGCCAATACAGCAACAATGATTTGAACTCATCGCTTTTTTCCCAACTGAATAAAATTACATTTATTTGAAAGTACAAGGCGCACATCACATTATGTTTTTGTGTGGGGCGGGTAAGGTTAGTGCTGGGCTCAGTCAGCCAGCATGGGCAGAACCCTGTATTTTACCGATCTGCTGAAAAGCACAAGATGATCGAAAATCGTTCTCCTGACATTCAATTTAGAAGATCGACAGGTGATTGATCGGTTTGATCGCCTCTTATTTCGAGGCCTGTGTTACATGTATTGATTTATAGCGATATTAAATTTGCCGATCGATTAGTAAGGTACAGTACTGCCAGAAGCTAACTTCCTTTTAACCGCGGATTGTTGGCTTCAAATTTGCGGCTTTAACGCGTCTCACATGCGTCTTAAAGCCAAAAAATTGCGTCTTAAAAGCCAATAATCCGCATCTTTAAACAGATGCGTCCTATTCCATAAGAATGAATAGATCGACATGCTGTTTTGTTTATTCTTCCAGACTCACTAATTTGATTGGCTCAGCTCTGATGCGAAATTATCAACAACAAATAAGATGTATTTCTCATTAAAGAATTTAAGAAATTTGAAATATTAAAGTCAAATGACACGTACTAAAAGGGATGACTGAATGATCTGTTGGGGAAAATGCATTACTCGCTGTTGTGGTTTGTGCTCAAAGCGTTCCAAATACCAGAGCGTGGAGAGTCATTAAATTAAAACTTATCTTCCAACATTAATACGAACGCGCACATTTTTTAATGGAAGAAGGAACTTCTCAAATATTGCCAGTTTCGTTTCAAATAAACATATAAGACATATATTACCGATAAGAAACATCCGGACTGCAATGTATGTGCTAATTAATGACACATTCTGTGTCGAATTCCCACACAATTCTGCGGCTAATTTTATCGAATCAACCATAACACAGCATGAAGAGTCAATTGCCGTACCCCTTTAGGGGCTAATTCAAACTGCTCACAGTGAGGCCTAAAAAAAAAAATGTCTTGTTTCCTTTAACCCGACCAACCCTACGAAATAGCGCCGAGCCGAAAGATTTTATTGGCTTTTCAAAAAAAAATTGAAAAAAAAAAAAAACATTTTTTTTTTCAGAAAACCTTTCCAAATTGTCATATGTGGTAGCACAATCGTTTTTTGTAATGTTTTTCGGTCATGCAAGCATATGATCAGTTTTATTCAATAGCCTGCCTAGCCCAATTTTTTTCAGGCTGTTAGAGGAAACAAAGCATTTTTTTGTTTAGGCCTGACTAAAATGTTGGGTAGTTTTAAGTTCAGATCGCTTCACTGATACGATAAAACAGATTTGCCGGTCGTATAAACTTTGCAAGAACCGATGAGTTTGTCTCGCTAACATCTTGCTATATTTAATTGTAAACAATTTCTGATCAGGAAGATGGTGAATAAAGTATATGGACTATTAAATGAAGCATTCTGTTTGAAAGTTCCACATAGTCATGCGGTTATTGTTTTGAAATCACCGAGTGCTGTTCTGCAAAACAAAATGTCAAAGAGCGATCAAATTAACATTATTCCCGCTGATGAGCACAAAGTAGGGTAAACTTTAATTACGATTTCTATAAAAGGTACACAAAGATTAATTGTGATTCAATATTTCGGTTTATTTTTTAGTGCTGAAACGGGTATTGATTTTCGTAACCGAGTACCCGCTTTGTGATATTCAAATACTATTTGTGTACTCGTTACGTATATACGACAGAGAGCCATAAACATGTACGGTATAGCCTGATGAGGTATTTGTGTATATATATATATATACATTACAGAACGCTTTTAGTCAATAAAAATACCTGCTGTTTATTAGTCCTGGTTGTCCTTTTATCGTGTAATTTGACTTCGGTATTATGACAAATTTATTTTGCTTTCTTGGCTTATTTCAACGAAGTCGGCAGTCTCATCTGTCTTTATATATTTCCAACTGAGAATCACATGACTGCAGCGTTTGGGGATCTTCAAATTCCACAGCTGGCCTCAATAACCTAATGTTCGTGCTATTTTATTGATCGTCCCATACTGATGTACTTTTTGATACATAGTATTATTTGCTAAATAAAGATACAATTTCTGCATAACACAAGTAATTTTTTATTCTCAAATATGTCGTTATCCCAGTTTTTGCTTTTTTTCTTGGAAGATTGGGAACAACGCTATTTTGAAAAAAATAGTACTGAGGGCTTTCCCTTACAAGGTACTACCGGTACCATAGGTATAATTTATTTTCGACGGGCAGAACTTAATGATTTCATCGCAAATGCTGTACTGAGTGGACTCGCGAGGCTTATTTATTTCCGTGTTTTCAATGTATCTGGTTGACAGTTGATGTTTGCTCCCACGTCTAGTAAAAGTCTTCATTCCGATTTTTTACCGTATAGAATACACGGCACATGTAAATGTGTCTGTGAACTGTCTGCCTGATTTACGCCTCATCTGCCCCCAGAATTCTCGCGCTGACTGCCCGTAACCATTATGGTTCACTCACTCGGCTGCTCACCATGTACATGTATACGGTTGAACAAAAACATTTTTCCTAGCAGACTATCGTAATTCGGTTGTGAATAATAATTCTGACAAACAAACCAGATGATCATCTGTATCAAAAGAAAGTTTTTCTTCCATTGCGACGGCTGGCGAGGCACGACACCATGGCGCTAGACATACCGGTACATATGTATGGGACTGACCGCGTGATAGACAAAAATAATTTCACATCTTTAAAGAGGACCCATTTAACATTTATTTTACCATTTTTATTTAAAATGAAACCAGTATTAACACAGGGGCTGATTTCTCTGCGAGTCATTTAACCAGCACTTTCTGTGTGGCCAGCAGAGTTAAGGGGTCCGTCGTGTCAAATTTTCGGTTATTCGGTTAGCGATTTTACTATTCGAATATCATCCAATTTGTAACCATTCACGGGTACTCGATTAACCGTTTCAGCACTATTATTTTATAACCATTGTGACGAGCGATCTAGGCTTTTAACTTAACATGTACATGTAGACTGTAGTCTCAAATTGCATCCCATTTTGCGGAATATACGTTCAGCTTGTTGGCAGTACTGCATCTTCTCTAGCCAAGGGTTTTATATCCGAGCTACTCTGCATTACAACCCTTGGCGGATAACTCAGGTATAATGGGACTCGGCTTCCAAGCGATTGATTGGATGCGTGGG
>JAVFBX010199253.1:0-12749 GCA_034783855.1 Mopalia kennerleyi | reverse complement strand
AGTATTTCATTCAATACTCGTCAAGTCGCCATTATTACTGTGGATTAAATGGTTTGCAATCTTACGAAGACAACACCATAGATGCATGCATATTACAAAATATTCAGCTAAAGGTTCCCAACCTTTAACAATAATATAATTATTCTAGAAAATTACGGACAAATGAACTGAAGGTAACGCGTAAAGGTCAAAGATCATACATTCCATTTAGTGTTTCTAACGTGGTCAGTGCCATACATCATGTGAAGTCCCTCAAGAAGGACCGTCTGGACATTTATAAGTTATTATCAAAGCACATAGTGTTATATCGAAATCTTGTATAAATGTTTTTTAATAATATGCATACATATAGTTTTTTGGTGTCGTCGGAATAAGATTTCCCCAGCTATATCGTGAAACTCCCCCATATACCTAAGTTCATTGCTTTTTGTTAAATTCACGTAATCTTATTTTGTTAATAAAAAACTAGCCTGCGATAAGAAACGGTGAAAACACGGAAAGCGTTTTACTTATCGGGTCTTCCTTCTCGAGGCCTAGCCAAAATTACGCTAACAAATGTATGTGTTGAAACCACTCAACACCATATGTATCATTTCAAAGCTCAATGCATTCAGAACCAGTGTGTGCAGTTGGACGAGTTGGAGTAAACGGGTTGGATGTGACGAGTTAGGGTTTTGCCTACCTGGCCCTATACCATGTAAAATACACTACACAATTATAATTTAATATGGCTGAAACAATAAAGCGAAGAAAATAAATGTACACAATCGAGACAAACGTTTGTAAACTGATCTGTACTGTTTATGTAAAAGACTTGCCTAATCTAATTAAAATGTATGCCTTAAAATTACTCTTTTCTGATCACGATGTATATTTTCTTCTCTAAGAAATATCTTTTAAAATATTTAGGCCTATTGACCTTTCAAAGAAATTTCAAATCGTTTTATTATATTTTGTTGTTTTTCCGGTTGTTTGTTCTTCCTGGATTTCGAAATGAGTATTTTAACATCTACATTTTGTGTGGTATTTTACGTCTTTTCACATGGTTGGCGTTCTTGTGTATTCAGCATGAATTGAGTGTACAAAATACTTCAAAATACACAGAGTAGGCAGGTCTAATATACTCGGACCCTATTTATTATTAACTTTAATAACTTAATACTATTTTCATGAAAATGAAAACAGACAGTGAAAGGTAAAGGTTAGAAAGTAATCAGGGTAGTCACATGTACAGTGTTTATAATGTGTGAAGGATAGGGGTCGCCAGGATGACATCTCTGCCTTACTCTACATTCAAAAGTTATGTTTGTTTTTTCGACTGTGCTGTGTACCGAGGTCTTAAACTTAAACTTTATTAATGAAGTTGTCTCCCTTCCCATTTTTATATTTTTGACCGTCCATGCTTACCTCCCCTTATCCATTTATATTCACATTCCATTGATTGAGCGAACGCGTCAAATAATCTCGTCAATAAATCCAGAAATTGTATATCCATTTAACCGGTGCTAGTACTTGCTTCGATCTATATATCCAAGTTGTATATCTGCAAAAAAACATGTTTAGAACCACTAGCTGTTTACCACTGATTTATTTTTAACTTTATAAAATAGACCTGGAACTTATATTTGAATACAACTTATTGGTTCAATATAAAAAGAGACTGCCAGAAAACCAGATCTACCACATCCGGGCCATTAAGCGTTCAGGCGACTTTCTATCTTTTAGATACAGGTCATCTGTATGCGAGACTATCCAACATCCGGGATTTTTTTTAAGAAACAGAGAGCAAGCTCTACATCAAAACAACGTTCTTCTCTGCTTTATTCTGACCCACACATTAAACCGATATTGTAAGTGTCATGATAAATTGTAATGAAACTTTAACAAATTTAATACAATCTTAAACAACATGGTATCCTATGATTGTAAGCACAGTACTCACAAATATGCTTTATGTGGACGAAATAATTGCCAGAAAAATTAATACTTAAAATCATTACGAAACATGACTATAATAATACTTATAACTTGGGACATTGATTGATTTAAGCTCAATGCTAACAATTGGACAAATTAATTTAATGATTTGCTGTGCGACTCTTTTCATTAATTACTGCAAGGATTGAATGCCATACAATCGTTAGGTTATTTTGAATATGTGTAGAAATGTCGAATTGTAGGTTACTCGATACCGCAAAAAGCTGCCACGTGTATGTCGAAGGTGACTCGCGGTGCAGCCTTTCGTCACACAGCATTATTCACCCTCCTACCACAGACATTGAAGGGTTTGGACCCGAGGCCGTAGCTTAGTCGTTAGGCTGTGCGCTTACTCAATCCAATTTCGATGTACTGTTCACGGGACAGAGTCTGTGTATCGACCATCAGGTATGCGAAAATCACACGATTTGACTTCGGCAATCTAGGGGATTGCACAATCGTATGTGCGAAATATAAAAGACGGGCAGTAGTAACCTGATATCTGTCCGTGCCTATAGTCCATGATCGAGTGGCTGTTTGCTTTGTACTGACTTCAAAGACTCGAGAGCTGGGACCTTGTCAGGCCTGTAAACCTATCGGCGAAGCCTGTTAATGTAATGTTATAGCTTAACCAAGATGGCGACAAGAGAAGAACTGCAGCCGGTGAAATCTTGCAGCGATTACTCAGTACATTAGCAGTAATTTTTCTCGCTTTTGTTCTTATTTAGAAAATATGTATCCTCATTCGTCAATTAAATGTGGTATGGGGATTCATCGCGGTAAATTGCTGTCTATGCATCGACCCTATATAGTGTGTTCGTGTGTGATACAAAAGAACGGTAAAACATGTGCAATGAGCGGGACAATTCAGGGGACTACGGCACCGTCCATACTCTACCGCTAATCAAACAGACTAAGTCATTCAGCAAAGAAGGCAGGTAGTCGTGGCGTTTTTATAGCTGAACGACTAACAATCCAAAGCCGTTTACTTGGACTACCGCGTTTTGCACAAATATTGACGCAAACTTGTTTAACTAGGTGATCAATGGTCTGAATCAAATACGCACTCACCGGGAACACGGCCTCGAACCGAGATTCTTCGACAATTATCAACAGCGTATTAAAGAAGTCACTTTTTTGTAAAATACTTCCACTTAAACAATTACCTTACTATACCGGGGCTGCACACTCTTGTATTTCATGTGACTAAAAATGCATGCAACTGTTGGCAGATTTCGCATAGTTGTTTCTTTATTAAATTATATCTTCTGAACTACGTAGTCCCATCAAATAGATCGTACACTTCATGTTGGGCCCCTTGTGTGGTGCTAAAACAAGTACTATTGGCTTTGTTTTCTTTCAGCCTTTATCGAGGACGGCTTTGGGGAAACAAAATTCTTCAACTGTTTGGTAGCTGAGCAGGATCATAATTCTAAAGGTAAATAGGAGAAGAATGGATACCAACATACATTATGATTTATCCAATCGCTCATTAAATCAAGACTCAGGAAGTAATCATTCAGAATGGATAAATCATTCAGATTAATGAATCCAATCGTCTACACCAAATTGTTCACACCAGTGTAATATATCACAGTTACTTTATCGATCAGGGTTAGCCATTTTCTTAACGAAATAAATAATTTGATCAATATCGAATATCCATTAGCTATCCAAATTTTTATACCTAAATAAACCGCCCCTCCTTCTGTAATTATCTCGCACCTAAGCAAATTTATTCATAAACCACTTCGTAAGCGATATGTTTATTCCAGATGGCTCTGAATATCCCGGCCTGATTGGATATGCTCTGTATTTTTACACTTATTCTACATGGGAAGGCCGGATGTTGTATATGGAGGACTTGTATGTTTCCCCGGACTACAGGGGCGAAGGTGTAGGCAGTCGACTGTGGAAATCTGTCGCCGCTGTAAGCGTTAATCTTTGTCCTTTAGCATAACATATTTTAGTAAAATAAAAGAAGCTATACTAAAGGTGGATTTCTTTCTATTTATATTGATTGAGTAGCGAGATTTAGGCGGCTACTTCTAGTTATCAGACTACTAATAATATGATTTTTGCTATGTTCACGTATTGATCAAAATATGGGAGCTATTTCCAAATTATCAATATTTCGCTATAGAAATTGATCGTTTTACTTGTGTTCGCGGTATTTTTAAATACAGACGGAACACTTTAAAATGCATATAGAGTTTTAAAGGTAAATTACAATTGCAAAAGGCTAATGTAGGACTATCTGCAGTTAACAGTATTTTTTAAATGACCATGGTTTCTGAACTCTGCTAGATGCATTCCTGATTTGTACTCATTTTTCTGACTAGGCAACTTTTTTTTTATTCAATGATAACGTCAATCTTCTTTCAATTATAGGACGCTCTTGCTATGAAATGCACTCGTCTGCAATGGGTGGTCGCCAACTGGAGCACATCTTCCATTGAATACTACAAAAGAAATGGGGCACAGGACATGACGTCAGATGAAGGTTGGCACGTGTTCAGAATGAACCAGTCAGATCTTGAAACATTTTCCTTGTCTGCGAGAGAGAAATCTTCAGATTTAACATAATCTATCAATATTAGATATTTATATGTAATTTAAATAGTCGAATTAATAAAATATACTATTATATGACTTGATGAGTATATACATTTATCTGGCCGCCCATTTGCTAAATGGCATCACATGACCAAATACTAAACTCTAACACGAATTATCTGATAATTTGTGATGTAGACCGTAAACAGTAACCGAAGACTATTCCACACAATGGCATAGACCTTAATCAAACATTCAAGGCTATTCCCATATCTACTTTAGTGTTCTTAAATCGACTACATCGCGCGAAGTTCTCGTTACTATGGTTTCATCACTACGCTCTATAGATGATAGATTTATAAATGTGCATTACAATAGTACATTTGGTTCGCCTGTAAGAACACTGCAATTACCAACACTTCCTACGTGTAGCAATTTTCGCATGGCTATAGAATACGTAAATTAAATAGAAAAGTACATAAAGTTCTGGGCCCGATTCCACAAAGCCCTTTTTTTACTTAAGTCAAACTGTTTAAAGGTCCTCACATTTCTCGGTTTCAAATTTAATATTCTAACATAATTATTGTCACGTAAGTAAGTCACAGTTACGGGTATTACTTTAAAAGTAAGTTCAGACAGGTGGCAAAAATGTCAAATTTAGTGTTTTGACTTAAGTCGGAAAATAAAATGCTTTGAGGAACCGGCCCCGAACCCAAAATATGAAAAAAAGGAAAATATCGTCACAAACGAGATTAGCCGCTGACATCAGATTAAATCGCCAATACCGGGTTAGAGATAGACCTTCAGCATGGTGTGATGTGATCTAATAGCGGATTAAATTTAATAGCGATGAGCACCGATCCCTGCATGGGGCCAGTTGCTCGAAAGACGATTAGCCTTTAACACCAGTTTAAATCACTAATACCGTGATCTAATAACGGATTAAATTATAAGCAGTTCGAGCAACGGTCATGGCCTCTCGTGTCGGTTGCTCAAAGCGCTATTAAATTGAATCCATTATTTTATCACCTCAAATTCTCAAAAGACGACAGCTTTCTTTTCGCGAGGTAATTCTCGAGCGTCACCGGACGCATCTATCATGACGTGGGTATTGGCGTGTGTGTTATTTTGTTTGTTTGTTGATGAAGACTTTGACATTTGGGATAACGTTTATTTCAAATGGCATCAATTATACGGTTTTGGCAAAAACATTCATTTTGGGACATACGAAATATATTATGTTCAGAATAGAGGGGACCTTTTTAACGCTTTTAGATATGAATGAACTAAATTGGAAGAAATCGAGGAATTTTTTGACAGTGAGTGATGATGAAGAATTGATGGCGATGGGGTTAAACATGGAGGAGTCGGAAACTTTGCCTAAAAAACATATTGACAAATAAAATGCAGTTGCTAAATTTAATTCAAATAAAACTGAACAAAAAATTTCGAGTTTAATATGCCTACAGGCCTGTACTCAGAATATTACATTCGTACAATCTACAGAATCCGAACTATAATTCAATGAACTTACCATTTCATATTAATTTTGCAAGTCGGCGTTTAAAAGTAATCCAACTTTATTTGCAGACTAACAATACGTGAATCACAGATCTCCATTGTTTTTCAAACGAATGATTTGAATTGAATATACTTCGTCAATTTCATGCAGGGGCACGCACAAAAGAAATACGAACATTATTGTAAATCCGTGTTGATTTGAAAGCGCTCTGACTGGTATAAACTGTCACTTTATAATATTACCACTTGTGGTAAATATATGGCACCTACAACTTATTAAGTTTCATCCCAGCTATGAATTTCATTCATTTTTAAACAATGTCTCTGCGAAATAAAAAAGCTTCTTGATAAAATCCGCTTGCACTTCCACCACGCCCATTTAAGTCTGTCTTTGCTGGCGGGAAAGGTTGACAGCCACTTACATGCATTGTGTGCACTGTTTGGTCCTTGTTAATTTCAGTGACGTAATTGAATCTATTTTTTTTATAAGGGTGAAGGGTGAAAATATGTCTTACACTTGTGTTTTCTTGTCCAGTTTATTTTTCATTGCGAATATTTTGTAATACAACATTTTTGCATTTCACTATTACACACCAAAATTGTTAAACTATATCATTAAATTATCTCTGGTGGATTTTTCGTCTGTATGCAACGAAATCAAAACCCCTTCCTAGCTAAGTATTTGGACTCGTCCGATTAGCATGTTGTGAGCGCGTGTCAGAAAACTGATAGGACTGTGCACCAGACTGTATGCAGTCTATTTGAATCTTATCTTTATTTAAAGAACTTTGGATAAGAGTTTGAGTATATGTTCCCGCCACAGCGTAGCTGAAATACCACTGAATGTGGCGTTAAACACCAATCAATCAATCCACCAGAGGAGCCATATGCATGTACCATGAGTTTTTAAACACCGATTGATCGATGCCAATCAGTATTTAGTAAATAATTTTGCAGATAAAAGAGAAAAGAGAAATAATGTTCAAGCGACTGCCGTCTATTGCGAATGTTAGGACCGTTGGTAGTTCTACATTTAGGGGCCCAGACTAACGCCTTTGCCCTAAAATAAACCGCCTCAACTGTCCTAAAGTTCGCAATAGACGGCAGTCCCTTGAACATTATTTCTTAATTAGATGACGTCGCGCTATGCTTAAAGTCCATCTCTAATCCGATATAAGCGTCTTATAGTCTTTCGAGCAGCTGGCACCTGGGGCCGGTTGCTCGAAGCGCTATTAAATTTAATCCACTATAAGATTGCGTCACGCCATGCTAGAGGTCTATCTCTAACCAGGTATTAGCAATTTAATCGCATGTTAGCGATTAATAGTCTTTCAAGCAAACGACCTCGGTGGTCGGTCGTTCTAAACGCTATTAAATTTAATCCCCCCATAATATGACGTCACGCCATACTGAAAGTCTATCTGTAATCCACTGTTAGTGTTTATTCTGGTGTTAGGCTCTAATAACCTCTCGATCACTCATTCTGGCGTTCATGTGGATGTGGTTGCCTTTCTCTACATTAAACATATATATATTTATATGCAGAAACTGGAAAATCAGAATTGTCGGGTGTCCAAAAGAATAAAACATATTTTAGGGTATTTCGCGATAAAGATAATTTAATTTTAATATTGAACCTTTATCAGTGGTTCGCGTAGAGGTCGATTCGTCGAGTTCCATGCATCCTCGTGGTCGTTATGCCCCCAGCCTTTGTAGCTGAGCAGTTAACATAGCCGACCCCTGCTAGCCCGATACCCGAGCCTGAATCCCGGTGAAAGCAAAACAATTATTATATATAACAAATGTGGTATGTGTATAATATCAAAATTTGAACCTTTGATGAAGAGGAAGATATAAAGTAGGCCCGCTTCAAATAGAAATAATTGAATAAGTAGAGGACTCGGATAAAGGAAAAACGGATCGAAATGTGATCTAGTGGGAGTAAGTTTATAAGAAGAAGTATAAAGCCATGTTCTGCTTCTTCCTGATGATGTTTGTGATAAGTACCCAGATAATAATGCCAAATGTCATATTAGATTGGCTGTATGTCAGGTTGGATGAGAGAAAAATATACAACATGAACAGTCGTCATATATACACAAATATAGAACAAAAGACTTACAACTCTATCTAAAACATGCATGTATGTATAAATATAACAATATGATTATTCTGTATGTGTGGTGTCGGAGTCCGCGTGATAAATGTGTGTTTTTGCCTGATTCCAGTCGAAAATCGAGCAGAAACCTCGCATAAACCATCCCTGCGCCACATCTTGTGACTCACTCATATACCGAATAGTCGACAGACGTACTCGATCCCGTGAACGGTAAATTAAAATGGCATTAGTGGGATCACACGTTAACGACTAATCCACTGACGCGGGCAAAAATGGTTCATTATGGGACCTTTCCTAAAAGATAAAATGTCATCTAGATTTATTACCCCATTTTTCCCACGATCTAATCGAATCGATGTTTTTGACCTTCGAAACGTCATAATATTCGTTTGGTCGGCAGGTTATACATAATAATGGGTTTCCCAAACTATAATTTCTGATTTCACCTGAATTGACTGATCTATCTCACGGGTGGGAATAGTAGGTCACTTATTTACGTCCTTGGGAGTTTGAAAGCCCAGCAAATATAGATTTTCGTCCGCGTAAGTGCTCAAACAAAAACTTAAAATTTAAAAGCAAATATATATATGGCTGAAAAGTACGCGACACTAAACGACAGCGCGTGAAGTTACCATAGTAGTGGTTATATTTATTTACCCTTTGTATGCGATGCAAGTGAATCTACCGCGAGGGGCTTTACAAACCGTATGTTCAGTCTGTATAAAGCTCTTTCGGATATAGTATGTTTGTCGGTTGTTATGGAGATCTAGTGAACATATCAGGTGACCATTGCAAACTTTGTCGTGAAGGTATTTCCAAGCTGATTCGCTTGTAGATGTGCATGTACGGAAGATCATTAGGGCCAATCAAACAACGATTGACAGCAATTCTAATTAACTTTCGAGTCAGAATTTTGCAATTTAATATTACCATATATTTTAATGACGACTAATGAATGCAAAATGTCAAATACTCTTCTCAAAATGTCAAGGTCACAGTGTAAAAATGTTGATTAACATTATTTGGTTTTTCGAATTAACATTTAGACGACACTTCCAGATACAGATTAGCTACATGTACTTAAGCAGGCATTTTGATAAAGAATCTTTTTTTTCTCTAAATGTAAAGTTAGTAATACGAAATGTAATCTGAATATTTAACTTTGGCTCAGTTCTCTTTTGTCATCATGTTATATTTTGCCAATGCATAAAAAGTTCCAAAAACCAACAGCATGCGTTCATTAATTGATTATTTGATAGCCCGGTCAATGAATATATTTTGGCTTTGTAGTGGTATTCTCTTGGAGACGGTCCATGTTTAAAAAATAAAGTTAATTATATTTGCTTATCATTGCCAGGTGGTTAAATTGCGTATTTTGTGTATGCAAACTATTAATTAGTTTCTATAGATCAAATCTTCTTTTGAAAATATATGCATGTCATTTGATAACGACGAGTAACACTACTCCAACAAACTCCCAACAGGTTCAAGTCAACGGCGACATACATATAGCCTGTATAAACTTCAATAATGATGAGGTAGCACCTTTGAGACTAACCATGTTGTTGTTTTTGTCACACTAGCTTTCGCCGGTAGTGCATACCAGCTTCTTCAGGTGAGTGAGGGGACCTCTGCAGTAAGGTATATATACATATGTACAGCAACACACGTGTGATGTAATTCTCTGGAAAAACCAGTTCATATGTTGCAGGTGAGCTAAAGTTAGTGGGGATCCAAGCTGCAATAGTAGCTTTATACATTGAATGTCTAGATGTGGCTAGTCTCTGTAGTGGGACATAAACGCAAGGTCCCTGTTCAATCCTAAATTTACACTGTCAAACATTTTTATGATTTTCTGTTCAGCAACCTTCCGAGCTAGTTTATTGGCTTTCTGAAGATGCTACCTCATTATTATTGAAAGTTTATTTGTGTATAAGACCAATTCTGCCGCATGTTATCTCAGGAATTATTATGAAGTTTGTATAAAACTCGTTATCCACGGGGCATGAAGTCCACCTATCGGTAAACTTGCTGATTGTATTTATAAGTAGGCTGCTGCAATATTCAAGAGCGTTAGTGGTCTACCTGGAAGCGAGATCTTCCGTATGGTGGCTGGTTGCGGCCATTTACCTTCTCGTCCCTGGCGAGGGCCAGAACATCCCCAAACCGCTATAATCTCATCTTTCTTGGTTTGGCGATGTTCTCGCCCCCGCCAAGGACGAGAATGCAATTGGCCGCAATCATCCACCATACTTCACAGAGGCCCTTGTGAAGGATCAGCTTCACGTCCCACCTTCAGTCGATTAATCATGTTCTTGCTATATTAGAGTTTTTTCAGGATGGAGGATGAGATGCCGACATCCTGACTGAATGCTCTGGTTGAAGTATCGCAGATATAGGTTTCCAGAGTTCTCCTCAATGATTTTTCCTGGATCACGATCCGGGCTAATGATGATTTACTGCTTTTGTCGTTTTTATTTCTTTTATCCAAGCGAAACCTGTCCTGGTCGGGCGTTGTGTAAAAAAGCATAAGCGGCATGCTGAAATGAGAGATTATTTGTGTTGGTTTGAGTTGGCGAATTAGAGCACAAAACAAAATGTATTTAATTATTAAGGAAAGAAATAGTCATGTTCCTGCAATTTCACCCCAAGTGTTTCAAATTCCATTGGTTTCAAACAGTTACATTCTGTAATCCATCGAATTCAACGAAATTATGTGCTGGAAAACATACAATATTTTCATTTACAAAAACTAAAAACCTATCTAGGTATTCGACTTTTTTTTCATCAGATTTAATCATCTATTGCCTTGTGGCATCGTATCGGTATCTTATGAAATGTTTTTAACTGGGCAGAAATGCCTACATGCTCGAGCGGTAGCAACCAGACGAGATTGGAAAGAATAAGAAATGGGTTGAGGTTGCCCCCAATAACCTCTCGAAATGGCAGTAAAAAGATACCGTTTACTGCAAAAGAAACATAAATTCAATTTCTTCTCCTTTGATAAAAGTTCAATCTTTAGTTGTCTACTGCCTTAAGCTAACATTGGCACTTGGTATGTCTCGCGTGATACCGCCTAAGATTGAGTAGCTTTCTCAACTCACGATGGCGGTTAGGTCAATAAACCGAAACTTAGAGGCAAACTGAATTCGTTTTTTTCTTCGTTGCTGCTACTATACTGTCCTATGGTAAACTACTCAGTGGTAGTCTTTATAGTTAATAGTATATATGGACAATTCAACCATTCATCTTTTTGTAGATCTAGTTGCACTAAATCTCATTGGCGTTATTAAACTGCATTTAACCAGTCTCTACAGCCCACTCAGCTGTACTCCTCGATCAAAACCAAGTGTACGCGAAAAAGGTGAGCCACCGAAAAAACCCTTTCAGAATAGATGATAATTCGAACGGCTAAGACTTATATTTAGCAAGACCTGGATACAGCAGTGTACATCTTTCACTGGAGAAGACACAAATGTAAGGTTTGAAGTGGATTTGAAAAAGATTTGAGATGGCAGGTAGCACGGCCACTCACAATTAAATAAGTAATGGATTTGGTCCTCATTGTCACTAGCTCGTGATTTTCGCTTTCTGGTTGCAGACCCTGTGTAATGTTTAGTACAGTCTACATAGATACAAATCCTTTTTTAATGACATTTTGATTTGTTTGTCTTTTTATTTTACTAGACTGAGGCGACTCGATACCAGGAAATAAACCTGTCTCCTCTATTCCAGTTTTACCAAACTCGGATAAGATTATATCCAGTTCTCACTCATAGCTGAAAATATAAGGACCAACATATTTCATGTATTTTTGATAAGGCTTTACAAGATAGTGAGATGTCAGAAGATCTTGTGTGTTATTATTCAAACTCTGGCACACTGCTGAGAAAGTGGAGACCACCTGATGCTTCTGTTGATGATGATTGGTTGGTTAAATATCAAATTGTTATTCGTAAGCCTTATCGTATGGATATATTACGAATAGCACAAGAGACGTCACTAGTAGGCAAGCATATTTTTTTATTTCATTCTTTCAAAGACAACCATCTGTATTGCACTTGCAATCGAATTAGCATAGCCGTTAATCAGTTTATTTACAAAGCGGAACTGACGTTATTGTTCGAAAACACGGTAGTTATATCATCTAGTCGTGACCGTCTCCTATTGGCTGCACTGATGGACGCTTTCATATAAAGCCGAAAGTCACGGTTACGGCTCAAGCGAAACAACAACAACAAACAACTGCTTGTACATGTCAACAGACATGAACCTCCTACAGCTATGACACCTGTTGTCAAAATAGTATAAATACCTGAATTGTTAGTAAGAAGAGAAGAGAAGAAATTAATAGCATAGTGAGTAACAAGAAGTAGGAAGAAGGAAACGGAAAGATTGAAAATGTAGACGGCTATGGAAAGCCGTATTGTCACTTCTGCCTTTATTCTACATATGTCGAATTACTTTTGCTTTATTTTACTTATGTACAATTCTTTTTTACATATGTAGAATTCTTTTCAACATATACTCTGTCAAAAAAGAAACGCATAGGCGAAATATTAATAGAATTATCTCT
>JAVFBX010199242.1:0-12749 GCA_034783855.1 Mopalia kennerleyi | reverse complement strand
AAAAGAAAAGTAGCTTATCAGAACTTTCAGTTTGTGGCATAAACAGAAAGTTCCTAACTTTGTCTAACCTTGGAAAACTACAGAAACTCGCCGATTTTTGTTTTGGAGCAAAAATTAGGTCACCCCACGGTTAGGGGGCCTTTAAACTGTACTCCCAGCGTTGAACAAACACTCTTTAGTAAAGAATATAAATATATAAACAAAAAAGTTATTCGAATGAAGATATTCTAAAAGAAGATTGCTGGAGATGCGTAACAATACTAACTCATTTGTATCAACAATCTCTTTGCATCCGCGATTAAGCGAAGGTAAAGGAAGCCAATCGGAGATCAATACCACATTAATATACCGATAACTGTGACAAAGAACAACTGCTTTCAAGAAGAAAATGCAGATTTTGAGACTCTGTTGTGTTACTGTTAGTCTGCCGGTAACTTCCTGAAACACAAGGGAAAGACAACTGTTTTAATTTCGACCCAAACTTAGTACTAGTATTTTAATTGCATATTTTCAAAGACAACCATCTGCATGTATTGTACTTGCATTTGAATTAGCAGAGCCGTGAATTAGTTAATTTAAAAAGCGGAACTGACGTCATTGTTCCTAAGCAGGGTATATAACTATTTATATCATCCAGACGTGGCTGTCCCCTTTTGCCTGCACTGGTGGATGCTTTCATATAAAATGAAAGTGAGGGTTCCGTCCACAAGTGAAACAACAACAACAAACAACCGCTCGTATACATACCAACTTGGTACTAAAAACCGCATGAATTTAGCTGAAAACATGCTAAATGTATGTGTTACCAGAAGTCTGGTGTTACTCAAAGAGCTATTTTGATATGTATACAACCGTTTAACATTGCACTTGGATGACCAAGCTTGTGTAGGATAGGCCCTACGCCAGCGTGTCCGTTTGCTTATGAATGCATTGGAAAGCATCAGTATTAAGACCGCGTATACACAAGCTTAGTCATCCATGCAAGCGCAATGTTAATCTGTTGTATACAAATTAAAATAGCTCTTTGAGTAACACATACATTTAGCATGTTTTTAGTTGACATGAGGTTTTAAAAATCGGGTTTTAAGTACCAGGTGGATATGTGCAAGCGGTTGTTTGTTGTTGCTGTTTCGCTTGGGGATGGATGGCACCTTCACATTCGGCTTGATATGAAAGCATCAATAGGGGACGGCCATTGCCATTATATAACTACCGTGCATTGGAACAATGACCTCAATACCGTTTTTTAAATTAACTATACGGCTATGCTTATTCGATTGCAAGTGCCATACATATGGTTGCCATTGAAAATATGCAATGAAAATAATAAGTTTAGGGGGAAAAACAGTTGTCTTTCTCTTTAAGCTTTGACATATCGAAAACATTTGGAAGAAGAAAAAGAGCCCTTTGCGTGTCTTAAATCAATTAATAGGCAGAAATAAACAAAAGCAGTGTGCATGTACTTTCCTCCCTTGATTTCAACGGCGCATCAATTGGTGGCAACGGATATATTGCAAATAAATTTAACGAATACTTTTCTTGTATAGCTTCATATACTGATTGAAAAATTCCATACGCTCGGTCCAATTTTTTCCAATATCTCGACAGCTCGTATCTTCGTTGAGTTCATTTCCCTGGAACTGTTATCATCTGAAATCAACTGCTGGACCAGGTTTGGACGGTGTGTTCATGAATATTGTTAGACTTATATCACCTTGTATCTCTACACAATTTTAAGTGCCATCTTCAATTTGTCTTTTCATAAATTCCACAGAAAACGGTACATAGCAGTGAGAATTTCAAATGATGATATGAAGACCAGCATTAAGTGCATTAAACAACGTGATACCTATACCATCGAAAATCACTATAATTATTCATATTCGTTCGTGTGTGTTCTGTGCGCATGCAGGACAACAAGACCAGAAGTTTTCGTCTGGCCAAAGTTTTTTCGACGTTCGAACTGTAACAATTTCTGACAAATTATCTAGTCTCGTGAGCTAATGACGTAGGATTGTTCTATTTTATCTTAATTTAAAAATGTCCTTCTTTGCAAAGACATATCCATTTTAATGCTTTTCGAAACAATACTTATTAAATTTAGTGATAATTAGCAGTACTTGTCGCAGTGGACCCACGTGTGATTTTGGTGATTCCGTCACAAAAAGAAGATATTTTTAATATTGACAATTAACGGATTGCTAGCTTGCAAACTCTTGTTATAGGACAAAGCTAGATTAGTAAGGGCTATTATATAACAAGCTTTTTACACTAAAAAAGTTCAATAGAGTCGCCCAAATAACAGTGACGGAATCACATATAATGTGATGGAATCACATAATGCCTTGCTTTGGTGTCAATTGTATTAGTTATTTACCATAAAAATCTCGCTTACAGCCTTTCTAAAGATACATTTTATACACCTACTTCATTTAACAGTTTCCCTAATTAATGATTTTGTGAAAATCTAATAAATTCGTCACTTAGGGAATAAATACATATGTGTATGTGCTTCGGAATGCCCAAGACACCCGCTGGTTATGGTGATGGTTATTTAATTGTATTGACCAATCCGCTTCGTGGATGAAAAACAATTTGAATCACATGGAAAAGACAAAGCTGAGGCCCAGGCCCCTGACAGCACCAGCTGATTTCTGTATATGTATTTTGCGGAAAACTATACAAACTTTTCAAAAATCCAGTCTGCACACTGGAAGTATAGCGTCAGATTACAGTTTTTACAATCCTGGTATTTCGAGATTCGTCCGTTCTGGTTTCCGATAGGAGAAAAGGACAGTCACAACATATACCATTGTAGCCTTCGAAAATATTAGGAAAGCTGGTGGTTTTGTGAAAAAACTTATGTCATATTTGGACGGATGGATCAAGCAACCAGTTAAAAAAAACGATACATCTTCGCCCTCATACTACAGCTAGAGGAAAAGTTTAGTTAAAAATAACATGGAATTATCTGGCAAACAGTCATGCCCCAGTGACGTTCTTGTATGAAACATAAAGTGCATGGCACACCGAAAGGTTCTTACCAGGAAAGTTGTTGCCACTGATCATGCACAATTTTTGCAGATGCAACCAACGGATCGACTCAGCATGCCAAAGTCATTTATTGTACACAGAATGACATTGATGGCGAATGTAATGAGTTTAATTTAGAAGAAAATTGGTCTTCCTCTCCACCAGCTCGTGGTATAATAAGCGCTTACAAATATCTAGCAAGGAGGACGGAGAGGAACATCCATGCTGATGGCTGTATGGTAGCCTAGGACACCCCCAAAAGAGTGAGAACTGCCTACAATTTACATGTAACAAATTGGACTGAAGCTATACTGGAATCATATAGATGACAATGAACAGTTTATTTGCAATGATATGACAATATTTGCGAATTGGCTCGGTTAGTTACACCTTCCTCATTCAATATGTCCTCAATCAATTTTTATAAATTAACGTTGTTTAGGCTCCTCTGGCCCACAAATGATCCATGGGATTTTACTTAATGTGTAATAGTGTACAAAAGCTACTGATATTTAACAGTAAATATATTTGTTGGAATTTGGCTACTTTGGTCATCGTATGGCTTACGCTACCACATAAACCTTATTGTATCGCTGGAATAATCTTCTATCCTCACAAATTGTGAAGGTACCAAAATAAACGCTTCTCGTTTCATGTTAAAATACATAATACATGTATTTTCATCAATTGTCTATTTTGGGGTTCTTAATTATGTTGCTTGTATCCACTCCTGTGCATGTCAAACCAGTATATCTTTATTATCTTATCCTTTCTGTAACTATCGAGTAAGACCAAAGCTTTATCTATGATGTTCTTACATTTGGAGGTTGAAAAATCGTACTCGTGATTCCGTCACATAGTTTTTGTGATTCCATCACGAACATGTTTCCGATAAATTTGGAAACCACAAATATAATTTGAGGTAAAAGTGTTTCCACTTCGGCATACATCACTCAGAGCAAAATGAGGGGTCTTTTTAATTCAAACGAAATTAAACAGATGCTCTAGTAAATAAGAAGTGTCCATTTTATCGTGATTTCGTCACGTACTGCCGAACGCCAAATTTACTAACATTGTTGAATGGTTAACAGTAAGAGTGTAGATTACAACTTTCTGTTCCTACCCAGCATCTGATTAAGCACATTAAGACTTGTCATTTCGAATGGCATAGAGTTTCTCATATTCGTTTTAAAAACCGTAAAAATCGTCCCATCTGTTATTCCGTCACGGTGGAATTCATGTTTTGCAACTGCTGTCTTCCCAGACTGTTTGAAATCCACAAAAATTACGTCCATTTATTAATCTGGGTAGGCCAACATGTCTTCCAATTATCGTACAGGATCTGTTTTGCCTTGCCTAAGCAAAATTCTAGGGAAAATAGAATTTACTCCATTACAATCTTTATTGGCCCTAATCATATTAAAGATCAAAGTCAATTTGGCTTCAGAGCTCACAAAGAAAACTTGCATATTGCGGATTGAAAGCTCTCTTAACGTGTATTTTTCAATAACACTCTGTCGGCTGGGGAAATTATTACTTGTGGTGTACCACAACGACCATTCTTGGACCTCCTGCTTTGGCTGGACATCAGAAACTCACTTGTGAGAAGTAGTATCTGCTGGGAGCTAAAGAAGACTATACTAGTTGCTATAAGCAAAGGTATGCACACTGTCCAGTGTCTTTTTGTAAATGATACAAGCTGGGTGTACTCTTCGAATGACCCACGTGACTCTTCATGTCTAGTGAGCTAAATAAATTACTTTCGTGGTTTTCTGCCAATCGGCTGTATTAAAACATAACTCAAACATAACTCATTTCACCAAATTTGAGAAAACCATTAAATTTCATCCCCAAGTAAATAAAATAAAGTTTTTGGAAAACAATTTTAACGTTAAATTATCTTGGACATTACATATAAGCTACATGTATATATCCGCGAAGTTATGTCGGAACGTAGGTGTGCCCAACCACATCAAAAAATATATTTTTATCTTATATTGTTCAATAATGTATCCTTATATTAAACATGGCAAGATTATCTGGGCAACCACATATAATTCTCATCTTAAACCTCTTCAAGTCCTCCAGACTCCAGTACAATAACCCCAAGACTTGAACACACCCACCCTTTATTTCAAAATCTTCATACTCTACCTTTAACAGCGTCATTACCATCAACACAACACTAAACATAAAATCATGAACGTTAAAACATTCAATCAATAAATCAAACAAAATGACCCCTATATTCACTCCACAGTTGTTAGAATTGTCAGAGTAGCTGAGGTTTACTGGTCTTCGTTTTCGATGATCTGCATAGGATATTCCGAAGGAATAGATCGTTTCTCACCCGTTCAGCGTTACTCAAGGCTTCCCTCGATGGGAACTCGAACATCTCTTTCAAATAACGCTTTGTTTTCGTGACTTCTCAGTGTGTAGGATACGCGGATCGACTTTTACGAATGTTGGGTAAGATATTTTCGTAGGCTTTTTCCATGGAAGCTTTGTCGAATTCATCACCTGCTGCTTCGATAAGTTTATCCTTAAAAGCTTTCGAGAACGCTGCTGACTGTTATTCTAGACATCAGCGGACGGCTCGTCATCTTGGTCTCCGCTTTCGTCATCTCTGCTCTCGTTTGAATGAGAAGATCCTGATTGGTCGTCGTTTTCAGACAGAAGGTCTTCTTATTCTTAACATCATCATTAACACCACCGTCATCTGTATTTGCGGAGGTCAGACTATCAGTTTTATTCGAACTTGGAGATTCACTACAAAAAATGGTCCATCATCTGTACCGATTTTAATCTGGATATGGAAAGAAGGAACACTCGCAAGGCGGTGTATTTCCACTCCTGTCTTTTGCCCCTTGCCAAAGACTGTTTGTTGACTCTCATCCTAATTTAAAGGGGTCATAAAGTCATTGCAATTCACCCAAATTGATCTCGTCTTATATCTCCACTTGATGTCCTTGCTGTTGGTAAAGTGTCTAATGAATCTCTACCATGGACCGAAGAGCCCAGGCCCTCCATAAGGCTCAGAAAGCTTTAACAACAAGCCGCACCATCGTCCTACCCCATCCTGATGTTCAGTTGTGGATAATAACGGACGGATACGTCAACCAGCATGGCATTGGAGCCACACTATACGTTACAGAACAGGGAAAACATTTTCTCGCCGGATTTCTAAGCTCCAGGTTCAAGGGGCAACAAATTGCTTGGCTCTGATGCGAAATTGAGGCCCAATCAAAGGCGGTTGCATGCAGCATTTTTACCCCATGAACCACACACTCTTGACAAAAAGCATGCATTCTCAGACAGCAAGCTTCGATAGGCCACCTTGCGGGGTCAGTCAGACTTCTCTAGCAGAAACGCTACTGAGTGCACGTGATTTCGTCCAACAATCAGAGAAATCAAATCTGCTGTACATCGGACTTCACCCAACGACATCTCGAAGGATGATGCTGAATAACCGTGTACGACAGGACATGTCAGCCTGACTAACACTTCAGTCCGACTGCCCAATCCGACGGTACATTCATGACTGTCTTAATGATACACACGGTGACCGGAAACCTCAATTCTTTAGCCAGAACAAGGTTTATTGGTATCACATGTTGAGCCATAAAATGACCTAACTTGACTCTGATAGGGAAGAAGCAAAAATCTAACATTAGCTTTCATATCAACAATAATTCATAAGTATTGGCCTTATGGCCTACATACTTGTGTGTTCATTTCCATGCCACAGAAAATTGATGTTATGACATGGTCTGTTATCTAACGCTTTTTCGCTTGATTCGGTAATACATAAGTATTGTCACAGGACTTCTTATTACTAAATGAAGAAATCTTGGATGGCGGATAAGGTAAGATGAAGTGCAATGTGTTTTTGTCTATCTCTCACTAATAGGCTTACACGGGTTGGGATAACGGAATGTACAGCTCTAACCGAAGTATTATAATCTCGGATGATATACCAAAATGGCCGCTCTTTTAACCTCAACGGTTGGTTGCGTGTACTACTTTTATCTACCGTGGAAACACCGTTTATATACGCTTGACTAGCTGAAGTGGAAATATTTCACCTCCTTTGATTCAAGGAGGTCATTCTGAAGCTGAAAATCGCTTAAAACTTGTTCACACAACTGTGAAACAAATCCTTTTATACAGCTCCGAAATCTGGCGCTTAGAAATGGATTTGTGTGCTCTATTACGGCGCGTCATCCCAATGGGTGAATGTTTGTTTGTTTGATTGGGGTTTAACATCGTACTCAAGGTTATTTCACTTATACATGACGACGTGCCAGCCCAATGGGTGAAGGAAACCACCCTCAAAAAAGAAAGACCAGCCAGGACAAATACAGGTCAAGGACAGGACGCAATACAGGCACCACAAAAAGATCGGCTTCCTGTTTCCCTTTAGCTCTGAGAGCACCAGGGTAACACGAGGCTCCCTCCAACCACCCGCCAAGGGGTGAAGGAAATTACCACCGAAACTATGGCAACAACGACAAGACAGGACAAACACAGGACGTAATACAAAAACATCACAAACAGATTGTCCCTTAGTTCCAGTGTTTATCGCAAATAGCAGGAAACTCGGAAACGAAGCCTTACATTCCAAATTGGCCTTCATCATTTAAACCTGCTTATCAAATAAACAAAAAAAAGAAACATTAACGCACATATTATCTAAAATCTTTATTTAGATGCACAGATGTACATTATTTGGTAACATAAAAGCTGAACCGCGTACCTTTAAATAAATGAACTAAATAAAATGAAGTAGTAAGGGGTCATTGACACACGGAGAGAAAAAAATTGTTTAACAGATGGATTGAAAGTTACTTTCTTCATATTTCTACGAAAGAGTATGGCAATATTTATAATAATGTTCCAAAGATAGTTTTAAAGACTAAAATGAATCGATTTTATTTCAGTGCAATATATGCATCCTCCCATCATCCTATAGTGGCCCCTGACAAATCGGTTTTTATGGGACTAATAGTTATCCATTGTCAAGTATACTAAACACTCTTAGCTGCATGTTGTAATCTGACCAGACTCGTGCCAGTATAACAGAAAATAAGTTCATCTTAAAAACCTCAGTTATGATTAAGTCAAATTTGTAGAGTGTCTCCTAATGAAATAGCTTGTTCTAGATTTATTTGATTGCGTTTAACGCCTACTTACTCATATGGCATCGTACAAGCCCAGTAGGTAGAAGAAACCAGCAGAAGCATCTCTGGTACCAAATAGGGACAAGACAGACCAACCACAAGCCGCAAAGCATACAGTTCGTGTTGGCCAGCTCCTTCCAGCCAAGCGCATGGTTCACTATCTCTAACACACGTTTGCTTTAACTTGGCAATTGAAGTTGCTCTTTGGGTTTGCTTGTTTCTTGCTCTATGCCACACCGTTCCTTTGCTCTTACCAGGCAAATATTTCGTGTCATATAGGTGTATATAATGGCGTTCCCATGCAACGAGTGAAGGAAACTACCGTCACACTAGATAATTAAAGGAAACAAAACGTAACTTCCCATGGCAAAGTGGATAGGAAGATTGTCGCAAACCTGTTCCTTGTCTATATCCGCCACAAAAAAAGCTAGAAACGTCAGTTAAGAATGTTTACCCCAACGTCAGTAACTATCCACAACCTAATAGGGGACTGTGAAACTATGGGCGACACAATAATAATTTTAAAAAACATTTAGAGAAAGACTTCGCTAACTTAGTTTGATAGTAATAAGACTGTTGCCCATATAGCGAGGATTGTTTATTTCCACTACAACGGGAAATCACTGTCATCAGATAGTAAACGTCTTCCTCGTAGACTGTTCATTCAGTCCGATAAAATGACAGCCCCGTGATTTTAGGCAATTGAGTCTAGAAGTGAAAAGTCTGATTGGGAGCAAGTAACCACACATTGATTTAGATAAAATAAGAATCCACACTACCGCAATAAAATTCAAGAATATATAACAGTCGCACACTTTTACGCTTTCAAATTTACCATATTTCATTGAACGTATGTTTTTAATAGTTGGAAAACTTAATAATACAGTGGGACTTATTCAATTAGCAGCGTGAAACAGTTTAGTAAAAACCGTTTGATTATTTCTTCACTTTCCTTTTATTGTAAAATGTTCGTATCCTTTACAATTGTCAGCATAACAGTTACACAGGTCTATATGTGTGGTTGAATGATTTGGGAAATAAAATAATCAAAATCAAAAGGTTTTCAAATGGCAGTATGGTAATGTTCAACGTTAATCCAACAAGGCCATATTTCCGACACGAAAGGCTCACCACAAAGATTGAGTTTTATAATGAGACGAAGCTGCTGAAGTATGATTTGAACATCTACGTGTTGAGAGTTCAAGTCCAATGAATATAACTATGAACAGCACTATGTACAAGCAAGCACAGGATGTCTACAGAACTTAAAGCGTCCAGATGAGCTTTCACATTTCAACAAACGACTTAATCGGATACTTCCATAAAAAATCTACTTTTAATTTATTATTCTTACACAGGCATTATAAACAGGAAAATACTAGTCACTGTTAGGGAGCAGAGATCATGTTCTTAGAGTGATAGGGGTTTCAGCAATTCACCTTGCAAATTTACCAAAAGGCACGGCTTAGAACTGCCTTTTTTATCTCATATTTTGTCTACAAGTAGCATTGTCAATTCATATTTGACAGATGACAATACAGGCCTCACATTACAGTAGTTAGTACTTATAGTAAGCGGTAAAATGTTTAATAATTTGAATGCGTTAACTTAGGAGGAGGAAAGTTTTTAGCGGTCCTATTTTTAAAGTTATAGTTCGTGCTTTGAAACTACCATGGCAAAAATTTAGTCAGATTTCCAACTGATTTGTTGTAATAAAATAAACAAAACTTGCACACGTATATTGACATCAAGAAAGAAAGAATGATCTTGAGAATTTCTGACTAAATATATAAGTACTACACCAGCTATATTATTGTTTGGAAGGCTTAATTGCCACTGTCGATTAGACAGATATCCACCAATAACAAATACCATTCGGTCTCCAGTGGGGAACTACGAGTTTCCTTAACGCAGATCATTGCATCAACAAAACTCTAAAAATAACAGACAAAAGCTTATTGTACAGTATGCCATATAAATATATAAGTATGTGTATGTATATATATTTATATTTGTATATATGTATGTATCGAATATAGAATAACATGGAAAACATTTAACAAGTTGCATAATAGATAAATAAACCATGCAAGATGACAATGACATATCATAACAAAGCCTCTTCTCAACGAAGTCCTTCAAAGGGAGACTAATCTCCTGGATTATCATCAGTTCACCTCTGCAGTAAGGTTGAAATGAAACCCTGTTAATGCTCTAATGTTAACTTAGTTTGTGTTGCCAAATAATCACTTATCAACTTTCTCCAGTTTGGTTAAAACAACTTTGTTGGTTGTGCCATACTGGGAAATCCATTCGATATTACAAGACCAATGCTAATTATACTCTTGTATTTTGAAAAGCGTTCTCACATCAGATTTTCATATCTTCCTAAAGTCAGACATAAAAAATTGATGAAGAAAAAAGTATTAGCCAGTTTCCAGGAAATCTTCCATTTTCTCCTCCAAATATAAAACGATGTTGTGAAGACTGAACTGTTGACATTTGTAAAATCTTACACATCACAAGCAAAGACTAGAGCATTACGTAGGTCACTTAACTTTGAAATCTGATTTTGTGAATGTCATCAAGATAATTATGGAGTAAGAAAAGTGGAGAAGGGACAGCAGTATTATGATCCACATATATAATATTTACAAATCCATCTCCAGTTACTATACATTGCTGTAACCAAATTACAGAAAACAAGAGAGACAACTGGTGCTTTCGATAGCGATACATTTTTCTAAAAAAAAACCATCATGTTATTAAAGCAATTTAGATTTTCAAAATATTAGTACATGTAGCTAGAAAAAAATTTGAGAGGGAAAACGTGATCTTTGTTAATTAGAAAGATGCCATGATCTGGGTTACTCATTTTCAATTAACAATAATCATCATCCAACAACAGAAATATAGTGAAGCGGAATGAGTAGTTCAATGTTCATTTTCTCACAATCTGATAGAGAACAATAGTGAAACCACAACAACATCACATCAATGTTTGGCTAAGTTCTAAGAAAGGACCATCATTTCCTTACAAAAAAATCTCAACACAGGCCCAATAGATGAATATGATAAAAATATAAAATGTTTTTTGACAGACATGTACAATGGCTGAAAATATGAACAATAATAATGACAAAAGAACGAAGATAAACATTGCAACCGATAAAAATTAGCATCAACAATGCAAAACAATGATTTTATGTTTATTTGCCAAACCTTACCATGGCAATCTTTCAAAATCGGATATTATGCATAGCTGTAAAGCAGAACGGAATAACATCTACTCTCTAGTGGTTGAATCAAACATTTGATTCTTCCAATGAGGCTAGTGGTTCACACTATTATATGGAAGTTCTCTCTCATGTTAAGTTCTGTGAGTTATTTCTCAGCAGTAGAGTAATTGTATAGGTCATCAACTCAACCCTGATAACATTGAAATTCATCTGCAGCAAATCAATTATACCCTTGGTGTCCTAGATAATCTTTAACATGCTCCTTATCTGACTGTTTAATACACAACTGGTTATCTAAAAATCGTGTACAAAGTCTGCAACAAAAGTTGCCACTGATTAGTGCAGTTATAGCACCTTCAGCGCAATCTCCATAACCACTGGGTAAAGCCAGCCCAGCATCCACTATTCACACACCTTTGTGTAAGTGAACAGGACTACAGATGCACTCAAACTACAATTATAATGCTGGTTTGTCGCATCTCTAAAATGAGACATTTTGAGAAGATATAGAGATGTTTTCAAGACAACAGTCATACTTTACTAGGCAATGTTTTAAATAACACTAAATAAATGTCTACCTTTGGGCTGAGACAATTCACACACTAATTATAAATGGAACTATTGGAGCATAATTACAGAGCTTTCACTAATATTATTAATGACATGCAAATAGACGATAAAGAAAAAAAAAATCAGTTTCAATAATGATATTAAGCAGATCCAAAACTAGATATATGTACAAGACAATCAGCTGTGAACACAAATGATGTGTGGTTGTAAATGAACTCAGGTAAATGTTCCCTGAATAGTAGGTCGCCTCTCAGCTCCCATACAGTTGTAGTCCTAATGATAAGTAACTGTTTATTAGGGAGTGTTCATTAGCTGTAGTTGTTGTAATAACCCTGATCGTAACTCCCACCACTCCAGCCCCCAGCACCAGCGCCATTGTAGCCTTGGTTGTAGCCATAGTAATTATTGTCGTAGTTGCCGTATCCTTGGTTGTAGTTGCCATATCCTTGGTTGTAGTTCCCATAGTTAAAGTTGTTTCCATACCCATGGTAGCCACTGTAGCCTTGGTACCATCCTAAAAAATGCAAAAACAACTAGCTATAATGCCAAAGGCACATCTAGTTTTCAAATATTTGTTTTAATTTTTTTCACATACATTTTATGGCAAAACCATGGTTAGGCAAAAATTAATATTAAGTTTGTTTCGGGTAACAAGTAAAGATTCGGCAAGTAGGGTCGGTCGGTCAGATTTTTTTTTTTTTTTTTTTTTTAATTTTTATTTTATTGC
>JAVFBX010199231.1:0-12750 GCA_034783855.1 Mopalia kennerleyi | reverse complement strand
AAAAACTCTTTTAAATGTAACCAAGAACAATTTGATTTAGGCATCATTTTAACCAAAACAAACTGTAGCTCACATGCCGTCTAAAAATGGCTACCAAGAAAGAGTTGGTCAAAAAAGTTAACAAGATTTATTTGGTTTAAGTAACATTTTGACCAAAAATAAATTGGAGTTTTGGTCGAAGTATGACTGCGACCCAAAAAACTTTGTCGCTCTTCAAATGCTACTAGCTACTGCGACCAAGAAAATCTTGGTCAAAACAGTAACCGCGATTTTTTTTGATCGAAACATGACTGCGACCAAGAAAAACTTGGTCGCTCTTGACATTCGACAAGTAACTGTGACCAAGAAAAACTTGGTCGGAAAAGAAACCAAGATTTTTTTGGTTGAAGTATGACTGCGACCAAGAAAAACTTGGTCGGAAGGATGGGCGACCAAGTTTTTCTTCGTCAAAAATTTTGACCACCTTTATGTGACCAATTTTTTTTTGGTCGGAGCGACCAAGTTCTTCTAACAGTGTAGTTGTATATTATTAGGATGCCAGTACAATCTCTAGAAAAAGCATAGATTTGCCTAGAGACAGTGTCAAGATACCTTTTAAACATTATATCTCTACGCAATAAACAGATTTAATATAACATTGATGACCATTCATGTAGTTATGTTTATGTGTCATAACTAATCATGTGAACGTGTGCTCTTGTATTTGTGTTATCATTAAGACCACACTTCAACATGAATATACGAAGAGGAGCTTAGTTATGACACATATGCATATTTCTTGGGCATTCATAACTTCTGCCTTGATAGTCAAAAACAAAACGTTTTCAATAGCTTGCTCGGCTACTGAAACCGACATACAGTTAAATATTTACCTGTTCACGAATGGTATGAGATAGTATTAATGTTGGTATTGCAGTTAACTAACGGTATGCCCGATTTGTTGTAATAATGCAACCAAATATTGGAGTTGAAAGACCAGCCATCCTTGATAATTAAACCGCGAAAAGAATTGTATTGGAAAGAGAATGTTGCGGTCTTTTCGATGGTGTCCATCGTTTGCTCGAACTGCCTATCACTCTAACATTTTACTACGCACATCTTGTCAGCAGGACTATTGTGTAATACACACAAGTCTGATTTATTTGTATGAACACATCTAGACGGAAATAACTTCCATCATGTCAGAAACCGGTGCGAAGATATATTAATCCCACGCTGTATTTTATATTGCGCAATTCCTAGAGAAAATCGATCAGCAAAAATCAATCAAAATTGCCCCGAAGTGGAATCATGGAGATCAGCTAACATCATTTACGGCCGTCTGTGATTATTACTGAAACCCAACATATATTAGTCAACCCCCTTCCAACGTTTTCTGGCTCCCTGATGCGTGAAATTACTCCCAGAATGAGACATTCTTCTTTCGTCGTTTTAATTATCTTCTCTGTGACTAGTCCTTTGGTATCGCATCACCAGAACCCAAGTCGACGAGATATGGATCGCCTAAAGGTGCTTTTTTATAGTACTATTTATAGTTACGACGTATGGTAAGTTCCCATTATTTTTGGCATTTTGACATGTCTAGAAGCAAGAACGAAACAATCGACCAATCAAAACTCTGCAAATAAAGTGAAATTCCTGAAATCCGTACAACAGATCACGCGATGAGAATGCCCCCTTATACAAAATGCAATCCACAGGGTAAACGACACTAACAAAAATATGGTGGTAAAAAAGGGCCATGACAGGTGTTTGTATTATAATGGTGATGACAAAATTTTTTAAAGAGACGCGGTATTCGGATGCTTAGTTGCGTGATGGTCGAGTGTTGAGGTCATTAAAATTGTCGTTGACCTGGAACGATTTTGCTTAGTAGTGGTTCAATGAAGCTATTAGGAGATCCCATGTAGTGGAGAAACGAAGCTGATGCTATCATCATGTGACCGTGTTCATAAATGACCAGATGAAAAAAGTTCACAGTGGAAGGCAGAGAAAGGCGGATTAAAGATCAGTTCAGTTATGTAAATTAGGCGTGTTGACTAATGCTAAGAAAATACCTATATCTACCCCTGTGTCCGTTCCTGGTAATATCTAAGATTATTTCTGTTGACTGTAGCATTTAATGTTACAGTGCTAGAAACAATGCGCTTAATGTATTTAACAAAGCTTTCTCTCCACATTCAGGAACAACTGGTGTTCGTATGTGATTCAAAGTAGAGCTAAACTAAGACAACATCGCTGCCGATAAAAGAAGTGTCTGTTCACCATATACTATTTTCGCTTTGTATATATTGTTGTATTATTGCTATATCTCTGAGCAAATCAATCGTTTCAGCAGCAAGTACCAACTGCTTTACGAGCTTTCCCCATCTCAAATAACGGGAATTATGGGGCTTTGCTCAAGCCAAACCCCTACGTTACTGACTACATGTGAAACCTACTAAAGAAGTAATCTCAATTTATGAATCAAACAATCATTAGATCAACCAACCAGCCAATCAATTAATCAATCGATCAGAAAAAAAAGTCCAAGACTTGATTCAGCGGTACAACTTTTGTCAAAGCTTTTTTAAAAAAAGTACTCATTCACGTTAAAAAATGAATAGCACGTCTTGATAACCAAACAACCCAACTTACAGCGATTGCTTGGAGCAAAAAGTCATTGTCGCGTTAAAAGTCACTACTATTTCAGACTTAACACTGATGAAAAAATGTATATTTTCTATTTCTTTTGATATTTTACTAGCAATAACAAAACAACTTTACCAAGGATACACGTCTGAACCTGGGCATGTTGGATGTAACACATTTCCGTGTTTATTGATTAGAGGAATCAATCACTGAGGGCCTAGGAGGAGTTCGTACAGATCTGCTAACAACACTTGTGGACAAAACTGTCTCACGATCGCTGAGAGTATTCCGTTCTCAGACAGCTCATTACAAACGCTTTCTGTCGCACTGATGCGTGAAATAACTTCAATGAGATGACATTCTTCTTTGAGGTGTTGGATTACCTTCTGTGTGACTAGTACTCGGGCTAAGAAATTGGCTAATATACGGAGTTAATACCGGGAACCGGGTGTATTCTGGTCACGAACAATCCGAATCAGGACCAGAAAGTATTTAAACATCAGAGAATCTATGAGGTTGCAGCTGGCACGCTATTTAATGTCCCGTTAACAATTCAGAAATGCTAACTTAAACCACATAGACTTTTCGAATAAAGGTGCATTCTCACAGTACGATTTGTAGTTACGACTTGGGGGGATTCCCCTCATTTCTTGCGTTTTGATTGGTCGCTCAGCCAGTCTTATTTTTTCCACCAATCAAAATGCCGCAAATAAGGGGAATCCCCTGAAGTCGTTACTACAAATCGCACCGTGAGAATGCACGTTAAGGGTGTTGTAGTTAGTTTGTTATAGAATGCATCCATGGACTGGTTTATTTGAACAACTCTGTTAGTGATACAACACTCAGTGCAAAGCATTGAAGCTTCGTCTTTACAGATAAAATTATTGCATATGAATCATGCCACGATGCCTGTGCTGTATGTATAAGTATAAAATCTGTCAGAGAAATGACGTAAATTCAATAATCAGAGAATATTCAGAGTGTATGGTTGTATTAGGTTGGCTGTTTACTATTGTGGTCATATTATTGAATTAATCAACTATTGCTTCACAGATCAATCAATGTGTCAATTTGAACCAGAAAGGGTTTGTAGCCTTCAAACCAATCCCCACTAGAAAAACAAAGTTGTAGCGTTAACTGTATCGCAATCGATCAGCTGTTATGACCAACTCCGAGAAATCTATCTCTAATACGGGAATATTGAGTTAAAACGTTACGACAACAGAGTAATGTCCCTTGCCAAATGGTGTTGTCACATAAGGACAGCCTGTCTGTAGGCCTACTTTAACATTGCGGGTTGCTGGCTTGCAGGAAGATATAGCTTTAAAATTGTAACTTTTGCAAAAAACAATATTTTAAACTGAGGGAAAAGGAAATTCATATGTTTCCATTAACGTTCACCTGTTAATTTACAATATTCCCTATACCGCCCATGTTACAAATCGTGGATTGACCCCACTGGATTGATCATTTGCTTTCATCAGGTGAAGTCTCCGGAAGTATCTCCTCCGCCATCTTACCACTCAAAACAACTCCAAGTTTCCAGCAGACGACATACGAAATAGGTATGCCAACCTGGGTAAATTGTCAACACGGAGGTTTTGGGCAAAAATGCCTTAGGTAAGAAACGTTATCAATCATGTTAACGGTATGTTATATACAAGACGACTTTTGTTTTTCTTCGAAATTTAGAATTTGTGCTGGTTTGAAACCGCTATTGCGACTGTCCGACTATTGATTACCTTTTGTAATGCTTGGTGGCTAAAATATCAAGCACTAAAGTGTTTTGACAAAGTTTGAGGCTTGTGATGGTCACAGTAGGCTTAAAATGAATCGTCCTGACGTTAGAAAACACATTCTGGTGTTCCTCTAGAAATTATGAAGAGATTTTTTCTCAAACTAGCAAAGATGTTTGCTAACCAGAAAATCTAGCAGAGAAATCTTTATATCATTTGCTTCACGTTACAGTTTTAAACCCCAGTCAATCAACCAAACAAGGTATACTGTGTTGACGTTGATTATGTAATAGTGGAGGAACAAAGTTATTCTACGGTGAAGAGCAACAGTTCCTCAACCATACAGTGTGGAGGACAATGGTTGGTGGAATCTTCTTGTGGGGATACTCATTATCTGGGAATTAACCAAAATCAGTCTAGTGACATTCATCTCATCCCTCGACCCTTGTCTACAAGTATCTTTAACATCATTCACCAGAGGATCACGATTCAATAATGAAAATTACCTGTCCCAAGTATCAATCAACGTATGAATCACACTGGCTGTCACTTGAGGACTTTTAATTACCATATTATAAAACACCGACAAAACAATTAGAAAATTGATTAATTGATAGCAGTATTTGTAGCAGACTTTTATGGGACCCAATTTTAATACATTACAGATCAGTGTAAATAAAATATTGAACAAGGTTTCTTTAAATTGTGCTATCTTTTTGATTATATGATTAATATATAGTGTATAGGAGGAGTCGGATTCCTACCAACCTATAACTTGTATTGCTGTAAATATTAACTTGATGAAGTTGACAAATGAAGTTGGCTTAATGTTAAATATGGTTTTTATAACTGAAAAATGTATTTTGAATTCTGAGTATAATTTGGTCATTTAATAATTTATTTGTATTTAAAACTTTTCTTACAAATTACAATACCACTTAATAATAATAATAACATGGATTTCATGCTTAGCGTTTGTTTAATTAGGGTTTAATGCCACAAAGTTATTTCACTTATAAGACCCTAAACAAATACCCCTAACAAATGTTCTTTAGCGAGAGGGAACCCCGGCAACAGAAAAGTCTCTTCCAGCCGCCGGTTCACCAATTCGGTGTTTTATTCACATACATTATGCAAATTATCTAGTACAATCTGAGTAGCTAGCAGGTCCACCACTAGAGGCTTTTTTGGGAGAAAAACAAATGCTCATAATCCCAGTCTAATTACCTTTTCCTACTTTTGTTTAAGAATATTTATTTTTTCTTCAAAGAACCAAGAAGTAAAGATTATAGTGTTTATCGCCTTTTTGGTGCAATAACTTTGAAGTTAATATCTTAATTTAATTGATGGCCAATTTGGTTTGCGGGATGAAATGAAATGCAATCCCATTCGTTTCTTAACTGGAGGAAATATATTTTGTTTCATGGAATTTGGAGAAATGAAATTCTATTTTTGTTTTGCGTAATTTGATGAAATGTACCATAATATGTCTTAGTAGTAGGAAACTAACTTCCAGCTTTCCAGTTAATCTGTAAATTTTATCTTAAATTATCATTTTCAGAACACAGAGACCTGAATAGTGTAAAATGATGCATTGGCGGCCATTTTGTTTTACGGAATTTTATTAAATTCCATCCGATCTGTTGTCTTAATAAGATAGGACTATATTTCAAGCTTAAAGTCAATCCGAGAATTTGTTGCAGAGTTATCGGGTTAACAACATATGCAGATAAGAATATTGTAGAGTTATGATATGGTGGCCATTCTGTTAAGGGAATTTGATGAAATTCAATTCAATCTGTTGTCTTTATAAGAAGAGACTATATTTCAAGTTTCAAGTCACCCTTGAATCTGTTGCAGAGTTATATTGTTCACAACATATACACGCATATTGTAAAATAATGCAATGGCGGCCATGCTGTTTTACGGAACTTGGTGTTATTCAATCCGGTCCATTGTCTAAAAGGCAGGAAGCTATCTTCAAAGTTTAAAGTTAATCCTTGAACTTATTTTCTACTTATCAAGTTCACAACACATACAGGCATGAATATTCTAAAATTATGTAATAACGGCCATTTTGTTTTACAGAATTTGGTGAAATGCAATGCCATCCGTTGTCATAACAGGAGGAAGCTACATACCAAGTTTGAAGTATTTCCGTGAATGTATTTTTTACTTATCGTGTTCACAACACATACAGACATGAATATGCTAAAATGATGCAATAACGGCCATTAACGGAATTAAGTGAAATACAATACCAAGTTTATACCAAGTTTGAAGTTAATCGGTGAATTTGCACAAACATTCGTGACGGACGGGCGGACGGACGGACGCCGAGTAACCCCCTTCTATAGCAGTGGTGGACAATAAAGTAATCTTTACTTTTAGTTATTGAACGAGCCTACGGCTGTGGCTAAGTATTTTGCGTGTGTGCTTCATAATCCTAATTAAATGGTTTCCCCTAGGTTTTTAACTATATTTTAGCAAGGAACAGTGTTTAGTGGACAATCCGTCGCCATATAAGGAAAAAAAACCTTAAGTACGACGTTCAAACACCAATGAAACACAAAATACTTGCTAAACAATATCTATCTGACATCAGTTTACATGTAAGGCTACGGAAAATCTTTTAAGAAATATTTGACCTTGTTTTCATAAAAGTTATGAATGAAATATTAACAGCAGGCTGGTGTAAGCGTAATAGATGTACGTTGTGTTTTTTATTTAATAATTTCTAATAAACATGTACAGTAACTATCAGAAATCCTAATAAAATTCTTGATTTGTAGGCCACCCGTCCTATATCGCTCTTCTTGAGAGTAGTAAGATGGCCGCCAGTTTATATCAACCAATACAACGTACAGGTCTGGCTTTGCGCTATCCAAGCTTTATTTGGGTCTGTGATTGGCCCTCCCTCCCTTACCGTAAACCGATAACGTTGTTTAGAAAAGAATTCTGAGTTCAATTGTATGTTCTACCGAAAATAAAGACTATGTTTCGTTTAAATTTATTTCATGGTTTTGCACGTCTTTTATAAAGAAGCTACTAATCGGGATCTACTATTTTCTTTTGTTTTTCTTCTAAGAAAATCCCCTTAGAAAAACAAACGTAAAATACAGCTTGCTGTGTGAAGGAGCGGTCAGTGAGACCAGACGGACGCAGATGTCTCCATTTCCGGTTCCTCTTGCGTAACTATATGTTATCGATGATTGCTTCGAAATAACTTGGAATGTATGACGTCAAAGGAAGGGATCAATATTTGCACGCTAGCTTCCCATGTAGATTAAATTCCAGGTTTGATAACAATAAGTAGGCCTATGCTGAATTGAACTGTCGATTTAAATTATATTCTTGCCTTTCCTTGAGCCAGATTTGGATTAGGCTTGCTGGAGAGTTTAACACAGACAATCATGCCTGGTAGTCTACTGTTTTAAAGATTAAGTTTGCAGGCTCCAAGAGATTAAGGTCCTCCATATTTCCTGATAAAAGTTAAACTATTGTTTTTTTATATTTTACAAAGTTTGTCGTTTCACTTCGTTGAGAGCGATATTATCTTATAATGTATCGATTTGTCAAAATCAGTCAATTGTTACACATATATTGTCGTGTAATTCAAGTGCTATTTTGTAAAAAAAATAACTTTCTGGAGGTAAATTTCAAGTAACAATTTGAGTTCTATAACCAGCCTTAGCACAATGTTTTAAAAGAATAATTGTCTTTGAAATGTGGGGATTGAAGTAGTCATCAATTAAACTAGTAACGTTGGCGTTGAAAGTTATATGCAGATAGGAAGCACACTACGGAGCCTCTGTCTTAGCTGTATCGCTATTATCATGAACAGATGCGTCGGCTAAGATTCACAACCCATTTTGAGCGTCCTTTCATTCGTATTTCATGAGGGATTATTGTTTGTTCACTATTAATTGTGTAATCTCTGTTACTCGATAGAATGGGACAATGTGCGGTTGCCGTAGGAACATGCTAGTCGAGTAACACATTCACAGATCGCAGATTTGAAGGTAAACGGTGTTTTTTATCCCTCTGTTCTAATTGCAGGTGAAATGCATCGCCGTTATATAAGAGAAACACCCGTAAGCACGGCGTAAAACATCTATCAATCAATTATATTAAAATACAACGACGCGATCTTTAATATTTTAGCATCATACGCGTGATGTCCATTCGTATTTATTATAAAGTCGCCAGCAATAAAAAGAAAGTCTTTACTCAAAAATGCACATTTAATATTAACCACCGTAGGCGTCAAGTCTTAATTTGTTTATTGTTTGGACAAAAACCAAATACCATTTGTTAAGCTGGGAGAAGACCACCCGGCTCTTTATAAATAACTGAGTGTAACTTTCCCTGATTCTTCAGCTCTCATTCAGCTTCAAACATTCATGCATGAAATAAATTCAACAAGGTGATGTATCGCCAATTGGAGATCTCATTGCCTAATTCTTGTATAATAGGTCCTTTACCACCTTCTCGTGGCAATGTCTACAGTCATGAGCTATTCCAGTCACGGACAATCCTCGTCAGGACAAGAAAGTATTTAGGCACCAGACAATCGTTAAGATTGCAAATTGCAGGTTTGTTAACGGTCTGTAAATATGTTATTCCTAATTCGAGAGCTAATTCGATTCCCATTTACATTTTAAACACGGAAATACACAGCAAGAGCTTTTAGGGACATCTGTTGGATGATATTTTTTTAATTTCGTGCAAGCCTTTCTCCCTTGATTTAACAGATGTAGTCCTGTTTTACATCATTGAATATCAGCGATGAATCTATCCATAAAATTGGCATTAGCGCCATGACCTTGCGCTTTATGTTTTAAATACTTGTTTTTTTATTATCTCTCTCCGCTGACTGTCAGTTTAATATATAAGTATAGAATTGTGCTCATTTTTAGATAACTTCCATAATGACCAAAAAATATATAGATATATTTGCTACCGTGTACGTCACTCTCATATATACTCTTTGAAAGCAAACCTTATCGAGTTCTAAAAGGTGCTCTCTCTCAGAAAAATCAATCACAATTGGCCCCGAATGGAATCATTGACTAAACATAGTTTACTGACATCGCTGTCTGTGATTATCACACGCCTATCAGCCAACACCTAACAAACGTTTTCTGACTCTCTGATGCGTGAAATAACCCCCACAGCGAGATAGTCTTCGTCGTCTTCTTTATAACAAGTTTTCAGAAATTTAATCATCAGAAACTAGGACCACGAGACTTTGGCAGTATCTCACGACGTTGACATCTCCATGTGGGTAGACACGGCGATGTTTTTCGGAGAACGGTATACGGAGTCAGTTTCCATCAAATTGTGTCTAGTGTCAGCCGTGTGTCCCGTGCTACATCATTTGTAGGGCATTTAACTCAATAATAATGCGCCTGATCCACCTTGAATGATCAAGAAACATTGTATCAGTTAAATATCGAGTATTAAACAACGTGGGCTTTCGTACTTAAAACTGGACAAAAGTTAGCAAAATTGATCGCTACAAAACTATTAACCTTGTTTAGAAGTCGCACAACCAGACAAATTCATTCAAATACATGTAACTAGACAGGAAAGACACATGTTAATTACTCAACAATGCGGCCGACGATACACACCTGGAAGTAGAACACACATTTAAAGATGTATTAATCCGTGATTCTTAGCTCTTCTTAGATTGATGACCTTGTTTGACTACAGTATAGTATAGTATAGTATAGTATAATATAGTATAGTATGATAAGGTATAGTACAGTATGGTATGATAGTGTACAGCACAGTATAGTATAGTATGATAGAGTACAGTACAGTATAGTATGATATGGCACAGCACAGTATAATATAGTATGCTAAGGTACAGTACAGTATAGTATGATAAGGTACAGTACAGTATAGTATAGTATGATAAGGTACAGTACAGTATAGTATGATAAGGTATAGTACAGTATAGTATAGTATGATAAGGTACAGTACAGTATAGTATAGTATGATAAGGTACAAGACAGTATAGTATAATATGATAAGGTACAGTACAGTATAGTATAGTATGATAAGGTACAGTACAGTATAGTATAGTATGATAAGGTACAGTACAGTATAGTATAGTATAGTATGATATGGTACAGTACAGTATAGTATAGTATGATAAGGTACAGTACAGTAAAGCATAAATATTTTGCTTCAAACTTGCCCCTTGTATTAAATTAAAACGCAGCTTGTTTGGCAGGATCTATATTCGTCCAACAAAATCATAATCAATGTCAAAATAGAGCTGTCAATATTTAACTTATCAGCTGATGTATTCACATCGTTATCTTGGTACAATAGTCTACAATTGTGTGTTTTCTGGGACAGGTTGCAAGTGTGTTATTATATCAAAGGTGTCAATCACATAATGATTCAACTGCCTTTCATACATTTAATCTGACTGTGTATAATTACGATAGCTAAGATCACTCTGCGTCAGGTAAGGAACGACGCCATACAATAGCAAATATTGGGTCTCCTTGGTATTCCTTTTTATATATTTCAGAGACTTCCGTTCGGCTGGAAAGAAAATTGCACACGAAGCGTACACTTGTACTTGTTACGTGAACTATTTACTATTCCATACATAGATTGGACGCAGATGGCGTCGTCTCTATTAAGTGCTGTGTTAGCGTTTCAGTAGAAATCCATTCGTGTGACGTTATACTTTCAAACAATTTTCGCAATAATCAATAACAGAAAAGAACGTGGATTACTTGGAAACAATTTAAAAATAACGAGTCACAGAAATAAGCTACTAGCCTACGTACTCCTGAAATATATGAAATTGCCTGATTCAACGCAAAATATAAGTTTATTATTGTTGTTCATTTACATTGTTGACCAAAGTTGACCTCTTATATTGAATTGATAAGTCACAGATTAGGATGCTAAGTATATGCTGTGTGATTTTTATGTAGCAAAAATAGCATATAAGTGTAACATAAAAAGTAGCAAAGAACTCTTTCATTGCTGTCGTCTTAGAAAAGGCATGGGAACATTTTTCTTCGAACAAGAATCTTCATAGACACTTTAGCTACTCTTTATTTTATACATTTCTACCAAACGGACGATGGCAAAGCAAATAGCAAAATGCAAATATCTAATTTGCTTATTCTTTGAAAGTTTGCTTCTCTCACTAACCCTGGTTATTGTTCCATGGTCCCCCCATAAATCGTGCTCATCGCGAGGCATTCAGCCACTTGGTCGCCATTCATATCTAGTCTAATTTCTGTAGCGTTACAAAATGTGCTTAAAGTAAATATTGGAGTCCTGGAAACCATCGTAAGAGAAAGTTATGACTTGTGTGACCAAGGTCATCGTGACATACCGGTCATCTATAAACCAGTCACGTGCGCAAATTTGCTTCACAAAATCAGCCGCGATTGGACTAACGCACCTTTAACCGTTTAATGAATTTATGATTTAAACATTTAATGAATTAATTATTTAACCATTTAATGAATTTAATAGGCATGAGCAATTACATTGATTTTTATTACACCCCATAAGAACTGTGTTTGACTATCATTTATGTTGTAAATTGAACAAAACGTCTTGGGAACATTAATAATTAAGTCACTGCAATGACAAATATCACTGTTTCACGCACAGATCGCTAGCAATCTTCTCTTGGAGTTAAAAAGTTAGTTAGTTGTTTGGTTTCGGTGGCACATGCAGTCTCCCATATTCTCCGTGCACGCCTGATGTCTCCATGGTAAGCCTTGCCACGTTTACCCCGTTTCGGCGGTCAGAGAAAGATCAAAGCTTGAAATACACATGCCTCTTTTAAAACAGTGTATCGCAGCTGCAGAAATATCAGGCTAATCAGCAGAGAAAGAGAAAAATAATGTCGAGCTTTGACCCCCATTGTGTTGTTCTTGGTTGTCTGTTATAGCGGTCATCTTAAGTTTAGCCCTTACTTTATTTAATGGAAGTTTCATGTTTTTCAATAATCGGACCTATAGCAGAGGGATATAAGGCACCGTGGTTTCATTGATGTCCGTTGCCGATCACTCTAATTAGGAGGGAATACTCTTCTTTGTTTTTTCTGAAAATATGCCTGAAGAGTGACTAGGTCAGGACGTACCTGGTCTCGAGACGTTGTCAGTCTCCCTATCATGGAGATCTATGCACGCCATATGTACTTTAAACGTTTCTGTGTTTTTGTCTGGGGATTTAAAAGATTTTTAACATTACGATTGCTTAATTCAACAGACGACTGGTTACCGAACATTGTGAATATTAGTACAGTGTATCAGATAGTGTCCGATGGTATCCTACACTAAACACTTCTCATAATTACGGTATGTATGTTTGATAAATTTGATATCCGGGT
>JAVFBX010199220.1:0-12751 GCA_034783855.1 Mopalia kennerleyi | reverse complement strand
TCTCAGAGCTAAAGGGGAACAGGAAGCTGATCTGTTTGTGGTGTCTGTATTGCGTCCTGTTATAGTCCTGTATTTGTTCCGTCCTGATGTCGAGGGTGGTTTCTTTCACCCATTGGGCTGGCACGTTATCATATAAGTGAAATACCCTTGAGTACGACGTTAAACCCCAATCAAACAAACAAACATGTTATGGTGGGGCCAGTGTAAGTTACTGCTGTAGTAGACATTTTAAGTATTAAGTGAGCCTGTTAGAAACGATCAACCAACCAATCAATCAATCAATCAATCAATCAATCAATCAATCAATCAATCAATCAATCAATCATAAAGAATGAAAAGTTGTTTGTACTGAAACCATCAACAAAGTGTAAAAAAGTGAATTTGAACCTCGGTTATTCCTTGAGAGAGTGATTGGCAGCAAGGCTTGAAAATGCTATGTGAAAAGTCATTAAAGTTTGAAGAAATTACACAACCCTGCATTTCTTAGCTAATTATAAATTTTGAATTTATAAAAAAAAAATCTATTTTTGAGATACAATTGAATGAAAAAGATAAGCAAGGAACTCCTTGAATGTCTGTTGTAATAAAACTTTTAACCTGGTATGTTTCTGCAGGAGCCTATCCCCTGAACCCACTCGAGGCATTCATGTTTCATCGCCAAGTCAAGAAATTGTGGATGCGATGACAGACCCAAAGTGGGTAGAATTAAAATTATCTTGTTATTGCTTAATGAAAGTATTATTTACATGGTGTTTCCATGCCACTCCCGTATCAATTGTTTTTAACTTTCTGGTTCAATTGCAGTGTATTCAGAACCTTCTGCCTTTGTAATTTTAGAATTTTCAATTTCAACTTCAAATTTAATGACAGTTTGACAAAGTGTCTGTTTCATCAAAATTCCCTGCCTTTTTTATCAAAATCCCTAGTCTTAATGGTCTAGCCTCTGTTCTGAACATTTTATGTATCATTGAATTATGAATATTTCAGAGCTATCTTTTGTTTGTACTTTTGATCTAAATGAGTATTATAATTTTGTTATATTTCTATATTGTAGCGAAGGTTTTCAGTTCCTGTCTAGTGTGGGATTACCTCCCTTGTGTTTTGTATCAGCTGAGGCAGTGGACTGGTGTCTAGCACACATCCGAGGAGTTAACTCCCCTAATGATGGAATTCAATTGTTACAGGTAATCAAAATGCAATTCTTCAGTTCTCACTATCAGTTAAAATATAATACAAAACCTATTGATATTAGTCTGTTGTTTTTGTAAACTTATGAAAGGCACTCATGAAGGACACTAATAAAGAACACTCAATAAGGACACCTATATGAATGACACTCCTGAAGGAAAGTCACTCATGAATGATAGCTTCGAAATGTTCATGAATAATACTCATAATCTCGTTAGTAACTCTCGAGAATGTCCTCTTGTTGTGTTTGATGAACGTAAAGTATAAAGACCACATCGTCATGAACTTTCTTGTTGTTTGATGAATGTAGAGTATAAAGACCACATCATCATGAACTTTCTTGTTGTTTGTAGAAACTGATGAAAGAGAAGCATGTAGACCAAACCACCTTGATCTTTTTCTATCATTTTTTTTTCGGAAACTGAATGAAAAGTATACCACACCAAATGGAAAGTAATCCCCATCTGGGTGAACTTGCTTGCTGTGCGAAGAAACTGCTTAATGTTAAATATATACATGTAGGTCATACCTTCATGAACTTTCTTATTGTTTGTAGAAATTGATGACTGAAAAGTATATAGGCCACGCCTCTATGAACACTCGTCATAAGATTATCTATGGATTCTATGTGTATACATTTCTGCAGAAGGATACACCAGAAAAGTCCAGGAACAGTAGAGGTAGGTTAAAGAATTTTCATTCTCTTTATTTAGGTAATTTCAATTAAATCAGAACAGTTCAAAATGTTGCCACCGGTGCCATGGCTCAGAGGTTAGCATGTCTGCTTATTAATCCCACCTCTATGTACTGGTTCTGTTTGAAAGTTTCATGTCTGCCTGTTGACCATCAGGTACATGAGTGAGTCATACAATGTGGCTCTGGCAATCACAGGGTTTGTTTTTGCAAGGTTTTTTCTCGGTTTTCCACCATATTTAAGCAAGGAGCAGAGTGAAATGGACAATCCTGAGTCGAAGTATTGAAATACCCTTGAGTACAACGTTAAACCACAAACAAATAAAAACGCTGAACTGCGAAATTGTTTATTGTCAAATATTGTTTTCTATTCAAACTTTACATGTATACATCTGTACATGTAGTTCCTCTTCACTTTAGAGAAAAACTGTTCAACTTTTGCTTGGTTCTTGGCTTGGTTTTGTGGCTGTTTAATTTTGTTTTTTTTTATAGATTTGCTACATTTTACATTTAGATTATCTGTGGATAATTGATTAATTTTTTTTAGATTTCAGTTGACATAATAAAGAAAAACTTCAAATAAAAATCATCTTATCAATTGCAAAATAAACATCTACATGTAATTAAATGATAAATAAACACCATCTACATGTAAATGATAAATAAACATCGTGCTATTAAATTTTTCCTACATACAGTTATATGTAGGAATATAATCACATATTTTGTGGAATCTTCAAGATTTGTACATATGCGTTTAGTATTACTTTGCAAAAGAACAAATAAATTCAAAAAGTATTATTCCCTAAATATTTCACCACAATGCATGATCTATGTTGTTTAGACATGGAAGCGAATGACTATTTCTACAATGAGTGGTGTGAGGTAGCTGTGGACCCGGTAGACCCCACCTTATCTACACTGAACCCAGAGAAGTCAGCCTCTCCCCCACAGGTTGAGGGAGGGGGGCAGGTGTCACCCAGCAGCCTCTCCTCTTCTCTGGATGACTGGCGGTCTCAAAGTGGATTATCTGAACACGACCAATCAGCAGGTAGGTGTAACCTACTGACGGTCAAACTGAGCCCTTACATTGTCAGAGGGAAGCAAACCTCATGTCTTCTCTGGGACTGGGAGGGGAATTTAGCTGTTAATCCTATTGTTCAACATACATTATCTACATCAACAAATGAACATAGCAGACAGAACCCAGGCTTGTGGCTTAGTGGTTAACTTGTTTGATTACTAATCCTACTAATCATGGATTAGAGTTCATCTGTCAACCATCAGTATATGAGTGAGTGTAGCTACAGGGGTGGTTTTTACAAGGGTTCCAGCCTTTTTTCCATAGTATCTAAGTAATGAACAGTATGAAATGGACAATCCGTAGTCATTTAAGACAAATACCTTTGATGTTAAACCCCAATCAAACATACAAATAATCAAACCACCCACCCATCCATGTTATGAAATGGACAATCTGTCGTCATATAAGTGAAATATGATTGAGTAGGATGTAAAGCCCCAAACAAACAAACAAAGCGAACTCACGGTGTCTGACTTTGACCTTGTATATAACACTTGACAAGCCTAGTGGCCACTGGAAACATGTCATGACTCTCAGAGTCTCTTCCCTGATCATGAATGGAAAGATTAAATTTATGACAAAATAAAACATGTTCGGTCAAAAATGTCTTTAAGAAATAAGTAACATTGTATAACCTGGAGCTAGAAATAAGGAATTTTTTGTTATGCAGCAAATGTTGTGTTTGCATTCAAATTTTGAGAAATTAAGCTAAGTAACAACACAATTGTGAGTTGGGATTTGAAGATGAACTATTTGTCTCACAGAAACAGGTGGTATTCATTTATTTTATGCTATTATAGTGGACTTGAATCGGTTAATTTCACCACGGTACAAGCTGGATCGTCAAGGAGTGTCCTCCCTTCTATTTTCTCTGTATACATATAGACGGCCTCTATGTGGTATCAAGCCCCTGTGAGTGGGGCCAGGACGGCCGCTTTTACAACCAATTGTGTTTCCTAATTAAAATTTTTTATTTTTTCATCCTGTTCACCACCTAGAACTATCTGCAAAATATAACTTGTTCTTTAATTGGTTAGTTTTTCGATTTCGGAAAATTTTAATTTTATTGTATGCATAACAGTTTTTCAACCCAATAGCATCATACCTGTCCTTTTTCATAACTTTTTAATTTTCTTCGATGCGAATTGTGGCCCCTTCACTCGAGTGAGGCTTTACCAAAAGTGGCCATCGTGGCCTGTCGCCAGAGCCACCAGCATAATTGTTTTCTGAGTCAACATTTTGAGCGACATGTTCTTAGACAAAGTTTTTAAAAAATCAAAAACACTGTTCACATCCCACGTTGATGTGTAACGGGGAAGGCTCGGCTTTCTCTCGAACACCCCTTTCATAAATTTAATAATAGGGTAAGAGCCAATTTTAAAATTCCCATCCATAACTAGAATAGCAGACATAGCATTGTGTTCAAAGAACTGTAACTCCGTCCAGATAGATGACACTCTGTCAAGAAAGTCAAAATTGTGGGAGTATAAAACTTAACAAAATGTAACAATAACAGTCCCACTTGCGTAAACAAACGGTGTATTGCTTGAGAGAGCTTGGACGCCAAGCTCTCAGTATGTCACATGTCACAGATTCGAACCTTTGTTTCATAAAGGTTTCTCTGATATAACCGTTGCTTTGAGACGGAGCCTTTGATAAATAGGATGGTACCTGTCCGCGGAGTATCAGAGTTTCCTTCTGCTGTGGTAGTTTGTAGGGCTCTCTGATTAACATTTTCTCCAGGACTGGATACCAGGCTTGAGTGGGCCAGTCCGGAAACACGATCAAGGCCATCGCTTGGTCGGAGCGAATTTTCTGTAGAACCAGTGGCATAACACTGAATGGAATAAAAAAAAATATAGGACATATTAAAAGGAAAACGCATCGACAGCCATGGCACCAGGATGGGGCCGGATACATATTTGTTTAAGTGTCGATTGAGTCTAGATGGGAATAAATCAACATCAGGTTCAATATCAAATGAAATTAAAATAGCATGAAATATGTTTGTGCTTAATTGCCATTCTGTTTCCGTTCTTAAATTCCTGACTACATGTCAGCGCTCTGATTCATACTGCCAGGAATGTGACATGCTGACAACCAAAGTTGTCTTTCCTTGGTCCACAACAACATTTGTTTGGCAAGTTTATTACAGTTATATGAATGACTAATGCCATGTGTTTAATAGATCTAACGGCTGTGGTGTTATCCATAAGGAGTCTAACGTGTTTGTATCGCATCCCAGCATAAAAAACTTTTCATAGCAAGATAGGTTGCTAATAACTTCAGGTAATTAATTTCATTTGCTACTTCCAGGGTTGTCCATTCATCTCCAGTAGAGTTACCCTGTGTGACCGCGCCCCAGCCTTTTGAAGAGACGTCAGACTGAATGGTCACATCAGGTGCACTTATTTGTATTGACTTTCCAGAAAAACCTATGTTTTCTATCAACCATTTGATTTCATCATTTGACTCATTCGACAATTTCATTAAATGTTCATAATTGCCTTTAGCACAGCGAACTGCATGACTCTTGTCAGATTCCTATAAAACAATGGCCCGTATTGCATAGCTGGAAAAGTGGACACCAATAGGCCAATCACCTGAGCAGCTTCTCTAATATTAGGCATACAATTTGCCAGCAAACCGCTGCAAACTGATTTTCATTTGTTTACTCAAACAAAATCAAAACAGTAATTGCTGTTGAATCCTAAATATCGTGTTGTTTGTGACGCCACAATAACAGATATCTCTGGATGTAACACAAACCCAAGGTCAACAAATAAAATAATTGTGGCAATTAAATTGTGTTCACAATCTAGCCTAGTTCTACCAATAAGTAAACTGTCATCTATGTTATAATATGACAAGTGACATTTTTTCCTCAAGGTGGCAAATACTGGCTTCAGTAGTTTGGTAAAGATCCTAGGACAAGAGCTTTAGCCATTAACAAAGCAGGTAAACTGATATAAAACTCCACGCCACAGAAATTTCATATTTTTCTGATCTGAAGTGAAGACAGGTACGGAGTAGTATGCGTCTTTTAGATCAACTATCAACATATAACAGCCTTCGATAAGGAGCTTCAATGTTACATTGATGGTGTCCAGTTTAAATTTGCGATATTCAACAAACTTATTAAGATACTTTAAATTTAATATCATTCGGTGACTGCCATCTTTCTTTTCCCGAAGAAAAATGTTGTATACCGGTATATATTCTCCTTGTTCATGAGCAGACGTTTTAATTACACGTTTATTAAGGAGTTTGGTTATTTGCTCGTCAATTATCTGACATTCAACACAATCAAAACATATCTGCCTTGGGACATGAATTTGGTATGGATTAGAATCAAAAACAATTTTTGTACCCTGAACCATGCTCAATATATATTATTAGCATCCGATGTAAGATTTTCCCACACACTTAGTTTATATTTGAGAAAACCTGCTCCAAATGAAGATACTTTAAAGAATTTTGTCAAGGCAGCTAGTGACATTTCAGTTAAGGCCGTTAAATTTCTTAAAATAAAAAGTGATTCACTGTCCTGCTCATGAGTCATTGCTTCTTTTGGTAGGGTTTTTGTTCCAGGTTCTGGCCTGTTCCTTCAGAGGCGGCCGATCCACATCCCGTGTCCGGAAATTGTTGAATTTGGTACTTCTTCACCATCCCCGTTTTTTTTAAACCGATAGGCTTCCTTGCCCACCTGGGCCGTTTGTTTCAACTCTTTGAGCGTCTTTGGTAAATCATCTCAAAACAGAGAGGAGACGGGGATGAAGTCATGACATAGAGATTCATACTCTTTTTGAGAGCTGGTTTCATAGCCTCACGCCGACGCATACTCATCTCATGGTTTGCACGACCTAACAAGGCGATAGCATCAGTCCCTTTACGGCGTATAATTGTGATATCAGTAGCCGATTTCAATTTACCAGCCAATTCAGTCATGTGTAGAATGGCAACGGAGGCCTTAGTTATGGCTCTTTGTACATTAGCCATACGATGGTCTCCTTTTTTTATTAAATCTATCCAAGTTACGAAAAATGTCGGGACTAACCAGCGGAACTAGCAGCTTATCACAATTGGTCAGTCTAAGAAGCAACTCTTGTTTTTCCATCACTTTATCAGAGGTAACAGGTTTCGAAAAACTGTCATTCGCAAACTGAGCTAGTTTAGTGTTGATCTCTGGTCCACATGGTTCATTAGTGGCTAGTTCTCGCTCAATTGAGTCGAAAAATGTTTCTTCCGAGTCGGAGTTTCCTTCATAGAATTTACCCTGGGTTTCGTTTTATGCAAAGAGTGTGTCCAAGTCAGGGTAGTCGAACATGGGCTTCTCTCGAGTCGGTACCGGCCACGTGTTGAACTAACCGTGCACGCTTTTCATGGTGACTCTATTGTGTTGGAACCAACTGACCCCCTTTTAATCTGAATAGAACCGGATTTCGGTGACCCCCTTTTTCCCCTTTGTCCAGGGCTAACTTCGCTAAGTAGTTCTTTAACCTCATCTCGTAGAGAATTTATAAGTACCATAAGCGAGTGGCTAGTACTAAGTGTAACCATGGAGGTATAGTAGACCTCCATGGTGTAACAGAGTTGGCAGAGGCAGTTTTATCTTCGGTGAGCAAAAAATCTTTGTCTACGCCAGAAGCCATAATTTATTAAACTATAACAGTGTTTGGGAAAATAGTAGACAGCTACAGAGTCTGTAGGGTGCCGTTTACCCTCGTGACTGAGACAGCAGACTGAGTCAGACCATTGCTCTCAGAAGTACGTCTGAACAGTTCAGCACGATGCTAGAAACGGAAAGTTACTGCTCGCATGTGCTCTCTCTCGCATGGTCTCGTAGTGACGTCACTTCCGTGAGGTAGAATAAAAACACATCCGTAAAGCCGAGGTCCCAACCCGCCGTACTTGCAAGTGCATGCTGTCTGCTAGCAAAAACGTCGGCAAAATTTGGCGATCCGTGTATGGTGAATACCGCCTAAGTACGGATTTGGGAGCCCGCAGACACGTCGTAGCACTTTTCATGCATGAAGAACTTTCGCTGCGGTCGAGTTACGGATTCATCCCTAGTACGGCTTATCTAAAAAACGTACGGACTAAAAACACGCACGGTCTTCAAATATTAACAAGAAAATTCATTGTCGTCTATAAAAACTGTTATTGCTTTGAATTTACAGTAGATAGCTGTACATTATGCTGTAAAATGTTTTTTCTTGTTAAGTATATACATGTAAATACATATTGAAATAGAGTTGAAATGACAACATAGCCACTTTAAATGAAATGCGACCACCATTTTTTTTTCGTTGTTTTTATTTCGTTGAATAAACAAACCTGCTGATTTATCTTCAAATTTAAATAATACTGTTCTTTTTATGTTAACAAGCGGGAAGCCAAATAAAAAAATACATAGAACTATATTTGGAAACAAGACAAGTAAGGTAGGGCTTACTTTGAATAAAGTAAACAGTAAAAGTCAAATATATAGCTTAATACATATTAACTGACCCGCCTGATGTTACATGACGAAACTGAGTATATAAGTAAAACATATTTCTGACTGTGAAAAAATACATGACCAGACCTTTACAAATCTAAGCCTTAAATTTAACCCCCCAAAAAAGACATACTTGTTAGAATAAATTACATATTTGTGTAAATTTTAATTTTATTCATAACGCGATAAAGGAAACCAAATTATTTTTATAGAACTTGGGTTTGTATATTGATCCCAAATGATAAACCATATCAAGTGCAGAGCAAGTTTGTACAAGCTGTCCACTTTTAGATCTGCCTGAATAATTTTATCCTGGGACCTTTTCACTCCGTGTACCAAGCATGCTATATAAGTAAAGGCAGTAACCACAACTGGTGCACACTAAAGTGCAATAAAATGCCTTTATAGTATAGGTTATATAATAATGCTGTACTAAAATGCACATGTGACGTGTATCGTACAATACCAAAAATAATCGTTTTTTTTTTTTACATTCAATATAAACCTGGCATTGACAGAGTGAAAACGAAATAGAATAACTTAACTATTATTTTTTTGGTTGGTTTTACACTGGTTTAAACAGCTGTCCAGATAAGTAGATATGAGTAGCCTCATAGCTTTAGGATTTAAAGAATTCTATTGAATGTCCATGGTTCTTATAGGAAAATAAAAGCCATAACAGTCTTATAGAATCAAGCACTAAGATACTAAAGAGCTTCAGCGGAATGATGAAGCTCAATAGAACTATTTTAAAATTCCTTTAGAATATTGAGAAAGTAATATTGGAATTAAATGTTCTGTTGAAAGTTCTAGAGCTCATTCAAGTTCTATATAGGACATTTTCAACAAGGCATATATATGTTATTTATCATGTAGATCGATATAAATCGTTGTAAAAAAGTGAACATAGAACTAAGAAGACGCTTGAAGACGTGTTCTTTCTTAGGAGGTGGTGTGATAGTTCTAATGTGATTACAGGGTTATCGATTTAAACACGACTCATCGTAAACATGACAAAATTGTGTGGCCCACAGCGCCATATTGCAGGCAATTATTGAGTTTTTGTTCGCCTAATTCTAGTCATCTGATTACAACAACAACAACGACACCATCTTTGTGGCGACTATAATGAAAATTTGTTAAACCCTAAAAGTTTTCATCTTAAAAATTTTATTGCAAGTTGGGGTTTTACTCGAATATTAACAGAACCAACACGGCCCACCTAAGGGACATTGTTGGACCCTATTATATGTAGTAATCGATCGCTTATTGAAGACTATGGGACATTGAGTAATTTATATAGCGAACACTGCGCAGTCTATGTTACTATAAAATCTGGCAATCCAAAATAACAAAAATACTGGAGGCAAATCTGGCCCCATGACCAGGCTAGCTGGGAACTCCTTAGACCTAGTTAAAAATCAGTAACTTCCATTGTGGTGCTATTAATGACATTTTGTTCTGGTTTTTACAACACCGTAACTGATATCTGTAAAAAGTGTATACCCAATCCCCAAGTATATGTGCTAATCCAAACGACAAAACGTGGGTAACAACTTAGATTAATCAACAAATCAAAAAGCGCCTGAAACTATTTCCTATATCACGCAAATATCCATCACTTACTCATATTACAGCTTACAAAACAAAGAAATTATGTTAACCATTTAGTTAACAAGATTAATGATACTGTTAATTAAGTAAATCCTGCACAGAAGTTTTAGTGGACAATTTGTAAATCTTTCTTTTGAAGTGTATAGAAACAAACAAAGCCGTTGGGCCTGATGGTATCAACCCTCAAGTCCTCTATGAGGCACGATTTGAGCTTCCTCCAGTTCTATCTCGGTTATTTAATGTTTCCATGCCAAACGGTATATTGATTGCTGGAAAATTGCAAATGTCACCCCTGTATTTGAAAATGGTGACCAATCTTTGGCCAGCAATTACCGCCCAACATCCCTTCTTAGTTGTGTAAGCAAAATATTCGAGAGAGTCGTCTTCAAGTGGGTCTTTACTTTTTTGCGTTGTGAAATGACCTCATATCAGTATGGATTTCTACCCATCACTTCAACTTCTGATCAACTCTTGGATCTATATTTTGACATAATCCAGGCGCTTGATCAGGGGAAGGAGGTGTTCTTGATATTTTTTTACATCTCCAAAGCTTTTGATCGGGTATGACATCGGGGTCTCCTTGCCAAGTTATTTTTCTATGGTATAAATGGCACAATTTTGGACTGGTTTGAAAGTTATTTTTTTAATAGACAACAGAAGGTCGTCTTGAATGGTTGTGGGTCTCCGTTTCTTAGTCTTACTGTGGATATGCCTCACAGCTCTGTCCTGGGGCCACTAATCTTTTTAATCTATATTAATGATTTACCGAGCGAGTTACTTAATAATGTACGGTTATTTGCAGATGACTGCCGAGAATGCATCACATATCCTCAAAGTTGAATCGCTCGCTAACGATCTATCATGGATCGAAACATGAGCAATGGATTGTTACTTTCAACGCTGCTAAGACTATGTTATTCTCAACAAAGAAACAACCTTTAAATATCTCACCGACTTTTTGTGACGAATCGATTCCTTTATCGAACTCACACAAACATCTTGGAGTTATATTTAATTGCCAAGCCACTTGGAACGAGCAATTTGATAATCTATTAACTGAAGCAAATAAAAGAATTTATATTATCCGACGATTAAAATATGTATCAAATCGGCATAGCCAAGAAATCATGTATAAGTCATTTATTAAACCACGATTAGAATATGCTGACACAGTCTGGGATAATATAACTGAAAACCAATGCAAAGCTAAAGAATTCCTACAGAAGGAGTGTTTCCGTTGTATCACAGGTCTTACTAAAAGCGTATCCACTAAATTGCTATACAAAGAATCTGGCTTTATTGCACTACATCAGCGTCGTCGTATTCACAGACTGTGTCGGTTTTATAAAATAGTCCACCACGACGTCAATCCAAACTTAAAGGGTAAACTTCCTAGACCTGTAGATCAGAGAAATCCATACCCAACTCGTTCTTATGCTAATTTTACTTCATATGCTAGTCGCACAGCTTCATTCTTTAAATGTTTTTTCCCAGCTACCGTTAGAGACTGGAACTCCTCGCTAGATCCGATCAAAAGCATACGTCACTATGACGAATTTAAAAATAAACTAAACTCTTTATATATATATATATACCGAATGGTATTATGTGGGTGACAGAGTAGCTAATATCGTCCTATGCAGGATGCGAAATGGATGAAGTTCCTTACATGAAGATCTTTTCCACAATTATTTAATGGACTCTCCACGTTGTATGAATGGTTCTGTTTCAGAATCAGCCACTGCTATCTTTTAGAATGCACACAATATTTACTACATAGACAGATAATATTATTGTCCTTGGATAAAAGTGGATATGACGATGTGCCATCCACAGCAATTCTTTTGTATGGCTCACCTGAGCTCTCGTTTACATTAAATGAGTCAATTGTAATAGTTGTGTGTACATTTATTAAAAGCACTAAGAGGTTTTATCAGATTATTTTTAATATTCGTTGCGACACTTGAGTGATTCTAGAATTTTTAGTGTTCGTTCAGACCTGTTAAAGCCCAGTATACGTTCAGCAGCAAGCAAACAGCGGCGGTCAACAGTATCCCTCTATTTAAATCTTTATAAGATTGAATTTCTTTAGATATAGTTGTATTTCGAGTGAGTTTCCATTCTGTCAGGATATGCTAAATGAGAGGACAAAATATCCATACCATCTTTCCGATGGAATATTATTTTTTGTTAAAAAATGTATACCGAATGTAATGTTTATCCCTTGTGTTACACAATATTAGCCTCGGCTTAACGGGTAAATAAAGAGAAATAAAGAATCATATAATATCAAAATAATCGTTGTAAATACCCATCTGCTACACGACTACCTATACTTTCACAGTGTTTATGGCATATCCATGTGTTGTGCTTAAAATACCAAGTATTGCACTTGGTAATGCTTTATGGATTACAACTTTAAGTTTATTATTAGTGGAACGTGTCCGTGTCGTTTCGGACAGCGTTCCTAATCATATTTAAATGTGGTGTGAATTGTATCAAAGTGTTTACCTGTGTATATGTAACTTCTCTCAAAGTACTTCTAATGTTACAATATCGAAAAACGAATATAGGCATACACATTGGACATGTTTTCAGTGTGCCGTTGGCCCTATTCCAAGGCACTACCTAAAACATGTTCTGACCGTACGTTCTACGTTCCATAATACGTT
>JAVFBX010199209.1:0-12753 GCA_034783855.1 Mopalia kennerleyi | reverse complement strand
GAAACAGGAAGCTGATCTGTTTGTTCGTTTTATTTTTGTCTCCGTCGTCATATAAGTGAAATACCCTTGAGTACGACTTTAAACCCCAATCAAACAAACAAACAAATAAACTTTGCTAATGAAAGCTCCAGTCTGATTTGGTTGGGAAAGAGATGTAACTCTAAAGCAGCTGTTGTAGACTATGTACAGCAAACTCAGGTTTTTACATCTGTGATGGCAAGGTAGAAATTGAAGCTTGATAAGATGATCTGACTTTCCACCTTGCCTCGAGAAAATAACCATGCCCTCTAATTAGAGTTTACAAGTTTCACTGCATCTGGTGATCTGTGTCCCTGTATGACCTGCTCTATGGTGCTGAGTTCGCAAAGGAATATAATGTTGAGCAACCTGAAACAAAACCATTGGTTAGTTACAGTGATATGTGAATTTAAAAAAAAAAAATTTAAGTCGGATAATCATAGAACTTGTGGCCCTCTGAATGAGTGTAGTATGGTTTAAGCACAGGCATTCTATCTTAACTTAGCATTGGAAGAGCATTAATTTTGCAACACAGAAAAACTTATTTTATGGGTGGAGGGTTGGTGGGGAGCTTTCTCTTACCCTGATGCTTTTGGAGTTTAAAGACAACATGAATCCGATCAGTATCAGTTTGTGATCACCCCTAGAAAAAATGTAAAATTTCTCGTGACCACTAATTTTCAGGTTAAAAATTTCTCACCAGATTCTACTTACAGCGATTATGGATCGAAAAAAATCTTAAACATCATGTACTATAGGATTAACTTTAATGCGATAAATTCAACTTTTTTCGGTTTGACATCAATCTTGAAGTGGGTTTTATAAAAAATTATAATAAACAAAATTTAGAACAAAAAATGAAACCAAAGTTGTTTTTTTCAATTTCTCACCAGACGTAGGATTTCAAGTGACCCATCGTGGCATGTTGCATGATTTTCCAGGCGTGTTTGTGATATCTTTATATTGCTCCCTGTTTTTGCCCTGTCTTGTCTTTGCTTATTGTCAGTGATGTGTATGTCAGTTAATATCACCCTTTGGGCTGGCTCACAGCCATATAAGTGAAATAACCATAAGTACCTTGAGTAATTTTTTATGATTGTGTAAGTGTTACATTTAAACCGTGAATATGGTGTTAAAAACCAATCAATTAATCATGATTTTGCTTTTTTCCAGATATATGGTGGAGGTGAACAGACTAGATCGTTTCAGTATGTTACAGATCTTGTGGACGGATTAGTTAAATTGATGGAGTCCAACTACTCACAGCCGGTCAACATCGGGAACCCAGAGGAATATACAATCAAAGATTTTGCTCACAAAATAAGAGATTTAATTGGTTAGTTTCATGGCTTTTGGGAAATGGTTAAGGTCAAGTCACACCAGATGTGATGGGCGCCAGTAGTAAAAAAAAATAGAACCCTACATACATGTATTATGTAGTACAGTTCACACTGAAGGCGCACAGTTCACACTGAAGGCGCACAGTTCACACTGAAGGCGCACAGTTCACACTGAAGGCGCACAGCATATGCTATTGCCTTTAGCCAGTGGGAAACAACAGGGAATTAGGTTCAATAGATATCTGTTCAATCTTTCTACTCTGTTAAAGTTACACCAGGTACTAATCCTACTTCCAATCCATGTACCATTCATGGGATCGAGTCAGTCTGTCAACCATCAGGTAGATGAGTGAGTCACATGATGCGGCTACCGCAACCCCGGGGTGTTTTTTTTTACGAGGTTTCCTCACGGTTTCCACCCTAATTAAGCAAGAAACAGTGTGAAATGGACAATCTGTCATCATATAAGTGAAATACACTTGGGTACGACGTTAAACCCTAATCAAACAAACAAAACATTTATGGAGAAGCTTCCAGTAGTTCTGGTGATCTGATATGAGGGACAACACAGAGTAGCTCTGTAGTTGTATCTTGTTACTGCCTTGTCTTTGTTTGTTGCTAGTGAACTAAGGGTTGATGAGTGAATTGACATTAAGTACAATGTAACACCCCCAATCAAACAAGTTATCATTTACAGATTGTTGGTTGGAGAATCTTGTGACCAATTGCTCTCCACCATGAGTGCCAGAAAGCCAAAATATTGTTGTGCCAGAAAGCCAAAATGTTGTTTTGCCAGAAAGCCAACATGTTGTTGTGCTAGAAAGCCAATATGTTGTGGTGCTAGAAAGCCAAAATGTTGTGGTGCCAGAAAGCCAAAATTTTGTTGTGCTAGAAAACCAAAATGTTGTGGCGCCAGAAAAGCAAAATGTTGTGGTGCCAGAATGAGAAATCTAAAATGTTGTGGCACCAGAAAGCCAAAATATTGTGGTGCCAGAAAGCCAAAATATTGTGGTGCCAGAAAGCCAAAATGTTGTGGTGCCAGAAAAGCAAAATGTTGTGGTGGCAGTAAGCCAAAATGTTGCAGTGCCAGAAAGCCAAAATGTTGCGTGCCAAAATGTAGTGTTGCGACCAGAAAACCAAAATGTTGTGGCGCCTTTCCATTGAAGCCTATTTCGATGTACTGTTCACAAGATCCAGTCCGTTTGTCGACACTCAGGTGTATGAGTGGGTCACACAATGTCGCTCAGGCAAACGCAGGGGTGGTTTTTACGAGGTTTCTTCTCGGTTTTCCATCGTAATGAGGCAAAGAACAGTGTGAAGTGGTTTTACCAGGTTTATTTTCTCCTGTTTAAAGGAGACAGAGTAAGGGGCACTCCTTATCAAGAAAATAAGCCTTGAGTAGTTGAGCAAGACATTAAATGTCAGAGAAATATTTAACTTCATCAAACCAGAATCAATGAAAGAAAAATTAGTTCATTTATCGATCATGCTGTGTGCCAGTTTCTAACACAACCATATGTTTTTGTTTTATTTCCAACAGGTTCTAGTGAAAGTAAAATCAGACATTTACCAGCAGTTCAGGATGATCCAAGGAAACGGAAACCAGATATTTCAAAAGCAAAAAAATATCTTAGCTGGGAACCTAAGGTACTTTGGTGTTTAATTTTTAGGTTTTCTCTGGTTAAGCCCACTTCAGAGGGTTAAGAGAGAGCTTCCTGTTGCCCTGGTGCTCTCTAAGTTAAGGGGCAACATTAAGATGATCTGTTAGGGATATCTTTGTATATCGTCCTGTATTTGTACTTTTTGTCTTTGTTCGTTGCCAGTGGTGTCAAGTGTGGTTTCCTTCACCCATTGGACTGGCACAGTGTCATGTGAGTGAAATAACCTTAAGTACAGCGTTAAAACTCAAGCAAACAAACAAAGAAATCAGAGTACCGGACATTTTCCGTAGCCAACAGTTCATCATAGGTAAAGAAGGAAATCTCTCAGCAGTTGCAGGAATTACAAGGTCATTTAAGCAGGGATTGCAAGGTCATTTAAGCAGGGATTACATGGTCATTTAAGCAGGGGTTACAAGGTCATTTAAGCAGGGATTACAAGGTCATTTAAGCAGGGATTACAAGGTCATTTAAGCCGGGATTACAAGGTCATTTAAGCAAGGTTCCTTCCTTGCATTCAGCCAATCATGAGAATAATAAAAGGGTTATGAGTGGGAGGAGGGTTACTTTGAGGTCACATAATGCTGACATTTTTTTTAAGTCTTTCTGTCTAACTTCTCACTCCCTCTATGTCCTTTACTTGTATGTGTTAATTTGATATGTTTACTGCATTTTCCTGGTGAATAAAATGAAAGTCATCGCTTTTCAGTAATAGCTACTAAGGGGGTGGGGAGAGAACTTCCTTTTGGCGTGGTGCACTGAAAATTAAAGGGCAACTTGAAGCTGATCTGTTTGTGATGTCTTTGTATTGCGCTTGGTGAATGTCTTGACCTGTCTTTGTTTATTGCCTTCAACAAAATTCTCTCCCCTCATTGGACTCCCACGCCGTCAAATGAGTGAAATAACTTAAATATGGCATCAAACCCCAATCAAACACAAACAGTAACACAGAGATGAGTGAAATACCCTTTGGTAAGGGCAATGGAGGAAAATAAACTTTTCAACACAAAAACGCTTCACATCTTGGTTGTGACAGTGTGAATTGTTGCTGGAATACACCGCCGCCATATAAGTGAAATACCCTTAAGCACGGCGTTAAACACCAATTAATCAATCAATCTTTAGTAAGGTGTTAAATATCAATCTGGTTTAGCACCATCTGCCTACTCAAATGGTCAGTCAGTCATGTAAGATCTGATGTCAATTCTATTTTCAGGTTTAGGGTTATTGTTTGGGCTAGGTTTACTGTTAGCTTTATGGGTAATTTAGGTTTAGTGTTAGTAAACTTTATGGTTTTTAGGGTCATTTTAGGGTTTTGGACATAGGGTTAGTTTAGTGTTTGGTTTAAAGTTAATTTAGGGCTTTAGGTTAATGGTTAGTTTAATGTTTAAGGGTTTGTTTAGTGTTAGGTTTAAGGTTACTTAGGGCTTTATCTTTAGGGTTAGTTAATTACTGTGTTTAGGGTTAGTTGAGGGGTTTAGAGTATTGATTTTAGGGATAGTTTAGGGTTTTAGGTTTAATGTTAGGTTTAGGGATAGGTTTAGGGTTAGTTTAAGGTTTTAGGGCTAGTTGAGGGTTTTAGGGCTAGTTTTTAGTTTGGGTGTTTTAGGGCTAGTTTTTAGTTTGGGGGTTTTAGGGCTAGTTTAGCGTTTCAGGCCTAGTTTAGTGTTTCAAGGATAGTTTTCCGTTTTAGGGCTAGTTTAGGGTTTCAGGCTTAGTTTAGGGTTTCAGGGCTAGTTTTCTGTTTTAGGGCTAGTTTAAGGTTTTAGGGCTAGTTTTTAGTTTGGGGGTTTTAGGGCTAGTTTAGTGTTTCAGGGCTAGTTTTAAGTTTAGGGTTTTAGGGCTAGTTTAGGGCTTTAATGGTTAGTTTAAGGTTTTAGTGTTATGTTTAGGGTTTTAGGGTTTAAAGCCTAGGGTCAGGTTAGGGTTTAATATAAACCCTAACCTAGAACCAATAATTGAATGTGACCTGGATACGGTTAGATTTTAAACAATGTAAAATTCATTTGTACAATAGGGGGATATGATGACCCTGAATAGCTTGATTTGTTTACAGATAGTATCCCAGAGGTTGGAGGGCCTAGACCGCTCTGGATCCTCACACACGTTATATCAATTGTTTGTCAATCAGACACCCCATCACTACATCCTGGTGGGGGGCATGCAACATTTCATTTTAATAAATTTTTTCATTTTTTTTATTCACAGGTTCCACTGAATACAGGGATAAAAAAAACAATAGACTATTTTAGAGATGAACTGAAAAAATCAAAAAGTAAAGAACGGAATTATCACCAACCTGATACAAAATGATTTTTATGATAAATTTTAACATTTCATTCCATTTTGTTGATTTTTGTGTGTGTGGGTGTGACTTAAGTATGTTGTTATGTCATTTGAGTTCATTGTGTTGTAATGATTTTCATTTTCGTTTTTAAGTTAGCTTTTTATCTAAATCTAATAAGTGTCTTTGTTTGTAAATATTTGGCTTTAAATTGAACGATATTTGTACGAATGAATTTAAAAAAAACGACCTCTTCAGATTTTACCTTTGCAATGTAATTGAAAAGTTATTGGCATTTTTTGTTAATGTAAATATCTTTTTAAAGCTTTTCAAGTCTGTTTTTCTTTGGTGTCAAATAATTTGTTATTTTATTTAAAGCAAGTGCATAGACTGCAATTTAAACATTGGGGCTGCTATCTCCAAAAACTATCCTAGGATAAAATTTCATCATATTTAACTACAGGCATCACACTAAAATACAAGATCCTATTGTCGAATGGTATTTTGTGAAAGACTCATGTCCTAATTAATAATAAATTAGATGTCACCATTTTTAATTGGTATACATATTGTGGATAGTTTGTACCGATGAATCCGATGAGATGGGTAGCCTAATTATGACGTGAGAGTGTACATGGAGCTATACCTGTTGGTAGGAAACGTCCCTAATACAATCATTTTTGAAACTAATTAAACTGTCTGTAACATTTTTTTACTTGTATTTAACAGCAGTTGATTTGTTTTAATCATTCGATGGCTGTGACAATGTTACAGTTGTGAAAACCTATCGGAGTCACTGACATCATTTTAGGGTATAGCGGCTATAGTCTATATTAAACGGCAAAACCTAGATCCAGGTACTGTCATTTTATCTCAACCCATGGTGAAAGTTGGAAATTGATCCGCCGCTATCTCGCCGGCTGCTCAAAGCATAAATCTGCTTTTTCTCTGACCTTTTTTAAGATACCCTGAAAACAATGTCTAGTATTTTACCTACCTGCAATATTTCTTTTGAGACAATTTTCCATTTTATTATTGCAAAGGGAGATAACTTCAACGTGTCAACTCTGGCGAGAAACTTAAATATAACTTTATTTGAATGTCAGGAATGAAATAAGGAGTTAGAATATTGTGACTTTTTTATACAAAAAAAATCAGAGAAAAATCGTATATATGTTTTGAGAGGCCAGGGATAGCGGCGGACCAATTTCCAGCCTTCCCCATGGGTTGAGATAGGCAGGACGTAGGGCTATAAGACGGTGGAATTAGCCATATTCATTGTTCTTATATGCACTACTGACGGAAAAGCGTCATCAAAAAACGTCTCTTGGATTGAGATATATTTGTCCAAACTACACAGAAAGTAAATCTTTTCAAACGGAATCAACATGAAAAATATCTGCCGATATACCTAAAGCTTTCATTTTATAGCTCCTTACCTGCAATCATCAATTTCCACCTGCATATAGCCCAAAAACTTTCTCCAGCAACGAGCTATCGAAGTTCTCCCGCCATCTTGCTACCTAATTCACATGCGCCTTTGTTCGTTCACAACCATCTGACATAAGCTTAAGTGCCAAAGTCAGAATCTGTTTCGTCGACAAAGAGAGTGGACGAGACTAAGACAACTGTCGTACGCTATGCCAGGCCATCGCGCATTAATATCCGCTAAGTGCAAAACAAGATGGCCCCGGTGAGTCAATGTCTCGACGTAGGAAGTAGAATCGACTATATTTTAGAATGTAGCTTTCTGTGAACAAAATGTAAGATTTGTATGCATGTGTTAATACATCTATATCTCGGCCGAGCGTACTAATTAAAACGCAGTGACGATTATCTCACGAGATTTAACATACATCTATCACGGCCGAGCGTACTAATTAAAACGCAGTGACGATTTTCTCGCGAGATTTAACATACATCTATCACGGCCGAGCGTACTAATTAAAACGCAGTGACGATTATCTCGCGAGATTTAACATACATCTATCACGGCCGAGCGTACTAATTCAAACGCAGTGACGATTATCTCGCGAGATTTAACCGATTGCACCCATCCCACCGCCACATGAAGGCCTACCTGGGTCATTCCGCGTCAAAACGTTCCTGCTTTGGAAGCTTATAACTTGAGACTGGAAACATATATAGAGCTGGAATTTGTTACCTTAGTTACTTTTTCCGAAATTGCAAGAATATGACATCAGATGACTTTTACCTTCTTCCTTTTCAAGCTATATGCACCCAAACTAGCCACATGATTTTGGTGATTTCTGATTTTCTGCATCTTCCTATGGCAAGGGTCAAAATGTGTATGACGAGACTTCTACATTACTATCTCTTGCTGTAATGCGAGGCAAAAATTCAATTGGACTATTGTAGAAACAAGCATGCAGCCAATTAGAAAGTCGTTTATACATCGAAGTCTACAAAAAACAAGCGTGGCGCCACGTGTCTGTGGTGATGCCAAGACTCGTTAACGGGAGTGCATGCATATTACATGTATAGTCTATTTGTCATACTGTGTTAAGACCGCCTCTTTCTTATTGTAAGAAAGCTTCAATATGATTGGTTGGGGGTAAAGAGCGGTCATCCGAAAGTAGCTGTTGTGGACTCGAGTTAACTCCAGTTTAATCGTCTATGGAGGCGAGGTAGAGCGACAATCTCATTTTTTCGCCTGGCCTAGGGAAAATGGATTTTTGAGGAGTGGATACATATCCAATAATCTCATTGACTAGGTTGAATATCCCGAACATGACCGGAAAAATCTAGCGTTTTCCCTTTTTCGGAAACACTGCACCAAACTTTCATTATTGACAATTGCCGTTATTTTTGCTCGTAATAGACCAACTGACGGGTTGCGTAGAATTCCACATGCAACCAAACAATCGCTTGATACTAACGTTTGGTTATATGAGCTCGATCCGCCAAGGGTTGTAATGCAAAGTAGCTCGGAATAAAACTCTTGGCTAGTAAAGATGGCTAAAAATGTGCCGGCGTCTAATTAAATAAATAATGTTTGGACAAGAACTAAACCCGCCTTCAGTTAACCGAATAATAGATGTAATTATTAAACCTTGATCAATCATAGCCCCCCGCCCCCGGCTCCTTTGAGCTTCCGAGGCCTAGGCATTAACAGGTGCTAGTTAATGACGATATTTAACTTTAAATCGCGGTCACAAAATATATTCGAGATTTCTGCACAACCAGTACATATATATTATGCCTTGGACCGCTCTCTTAGCGTTATCGAATATTTGACCAATATCGATTTTGGCGGGTATAAATATAGGCCTATAGCCTTTATAACAATGGTTTTGTCCAAAGTATACTTAAGTTTATATTGCATATTGTTGTGTTATATGTGGTTCGGTAGCGATGCTCACTTCGAATGCTTTCTCTTTTTATCCACGCCAACATGCAATGTTGACACGGGACCGTATTTCTCCCAGAATGGAACCGACGGATATAAAAATGTAATTTTATCAAAGTTAACAGTGATGTCGAATTCCTGGATATCCTTGTTCTTTGAGAGTGTCTTTGATGTGATGGTAAGACGGAATAGAAGCTGAATCTGTCAGAACGAGTCTCTGACGATGTAGGACCTGTAGTATCGCAACAATCCATGTTCGATCATTTTAATCATTTATCGTTCCGCATTTTTGTATGGAACCAGATCATGTAACATCACGTAATCTGAATACACGACCATGCAAAATGATCCAGAGCTTTCATGTTGTTAGTAACTTTAACCCACTATATTACATTGGCGACGAGGATGGAATTGTTTCATTTGAATCTGCTGCAACGATCAAGTGACTCCCGGCAGGAGCCTTGAAACAAGTTTCCCCTGCATGAACAGTCGATCTCCCTGAGCGAGACGTTGCAACAACAACAACAACAAGTCAACAACATGGCATCCGCGTTCCCTGTGATTTCTAAATTTGATATGAGTGTTGAACAAACTTCATTAGGACTTCGATGGCACAAATGGGTATCTAGACTCGAGAACTATTTAGTTGCTATGGACATAAATGAGCCAAAACGTAAAAGAGCAATGTTATTACACTATGCTGGAGAAGACGTTATGGACGTTTTCGATACATTACCTGAAACTGGTTCTGAAGAGGATTATGACATTGCCAAGTCTAAACTCACAGCTTATTTTGAGCCAAAACGAAACGAAGATTTTGAAGTTTACAAATTTAGAAATGCTAAACAACAGCCGGGTGAAACTCTGGACTGTTTTCACACTCGCTTGCGACAGCTAGCAAAATCATGTAATTTTCAAGACGTCGACAGAGAGATAAAATCTCAAATTATCCTCTTCGGTCTGTCTGCTCGTCTGCGCCGTCGTGCCTTACGAGAAACTGATTTTACATTAGATAAACTACTTGCTACTGGTCGAGCCCTGGAAACATCAGAACAACAAGCTGCAGGCATTGAGCAATCAATACAAACTCCCCACAGCGATAGCCTATCAGAACAGTTTGCCCACAAAGTAACATTAAAACAAAACAGTGCAAAACGGTCAAAAAGAAGATTTAATCAAAAATCAAGAAAAGAAACTAAACAGAAGCACACAAATAAAAGAGTAAACAACATATGCCGTAATTGTGGTGGTCACTATCCACATGCTAAAGGTTACAAATCGTGCCCAGCAAGAGGTGTAGAGTGTTCAGCGTGTGGCAAATTAAATCATTTCTCTAAACATTGTATGTCTACAAACAAACAAGACCAACATAAATTTGCCCACTCTGCTATGTCATCTCCGAATGCTAACAACCTTTACTTTGAAAATTCATCAAGCTCCGATGATGAATATGTGTATGGTTTACAACAGCCTGTAAATAAACAACCACAAACATCTGTGAAAATCTGTGACACTTCAATTAGTGTTATGATTGATTCAGGAGCTAGTGTAAATATTTTGGATGCATGTTCATTCTCCAAAATTCATAACAAGGTGACATTAAAGCCAACAACAGCTAAGATATTCCCATATGCTTCAGCCAAACCATTACCTCTGAAAGGTAAATTTGAGAGTAAAGTTGAATCTAAGAAACAGTCAACTATAACGACATTTTACGTCACCGAAGCCAGTAACATATCCCTGCTAAGTTCACAAACAGCACAACAGTTAGGACTGCTTCAGATTTTGAACTCTGTGACCTCAAAGCCAAACTCTTTAAATGTTGATGAGCTTTTACATAAATACTCAGATTTATTTTCTGGAATTGGCAAAATGAAAGACTTTCAAGTAAAACTGCATATTGACCCGGATGTTATTCCCGTAGCTCACCCACACCGCCGGATCCCGTTTCATCTGCGACAAAAAGTTGAGCAAGAACTAGCCAAACTGGAAGAGCTTGATATCATCGAACATGTTGATGGCCTGACTCCATGGGTTTCTGCAGTAGTCGCAAAAGAATCCAAGCCAAAGAATCCCGAGGAAATACGCCTGTGTGTGGATATGCGTGCTCCACATAAAGCCATTAAATGAGAGCGGCATATCACTCAAACAGTTGATGACATCATTACTGACTTACACGGTGCCAAAGTATTCTCTAAATTGGATTTAAAAACTGGTTATTATCAGCTAGAACTTCACCCAGACTCAAGGTTCATCACAACGTTTTCAACTCACTTGGGACTTAGACGATATAAACGCCTGAATTTTGGTACATCGTCGGCTGGATAAGTTTTCCAGAACGCTATACAGCACATTTTAGAAGACATTACTAGTGCTCGTAACATGAGTGACGATATAATCGTGTTTGGGAAAGATCAACAGTCACACGACAAAGCCCCGATCGCTGTTTTTGATCGCCTTCGTGAAAAACATCTAACATTGAACAAAGACAAATGTGAGTTCCACAAAACAACGATGGAATTCTATGGCTACATTTCCACTGATGGTGGCATGTTACCTGTCCCCAAAAAAGTAACAACAGTGACTGATTTCGAAACGCCTGGTGATATCACAGAGATGCGTAGTTTCTTGGGAATGACAAATTTCTCGGCTCGATTCATTGCAAATTATGCCAGCATAACTTTAGCAAAAGCTTTAGCTATTGTATGGGGGTGTGAACATTTTCATCTGTATCTATATGGTGCGCTGTATACTCTTGTGACTGATCACAAACCAATAGTGCTGATTTTTAGCAACCCGTGTTCCAAGTCTCCAGCAAGAATCGAACGTTGGTGTCTTCGTCTTCAGCAGTACAATTTTACAGTAGTCCATAAAAGTGGAAAAGACAACCCTGCTGACTTTATGTCAAGACATCCAAAACCTACAAATTTAAACAAACTGAGTCGAGTAACCAAATCAGCAGAACAGTTTGTACACATGATCACTCAATATTCTGCCCCTACAGCCATGACACTAAAAGACGTGATTAAGGAGACAAATAAAGATGGTATTCTTCAAAAAGTCATCGAAACAGTGAAAAGCGGAAAATGGTATAAACGAACTCAAACAACACCAGTGACCCAACTCTCATATCTTTCAACAACATACACGAAGAACTCACTGTTCCGCCGATGGCCTTCTCCTCCGTGGACATCGTTTAGTAATACCACAATCGTTACAACTATAATCTGTAGAACTGGCTCATGAAGTTCACCAGGGAATCACCAAAACAAAATCTCTGCTACGTGAAAAAGTGTGGATTCTCGGTATTGATAACCTCGCTGAGTTGACTGTCAAAAACTGCCTTGCTTGTCAAGCAAACGTTGATAAGGTAAAACCACAGCCGTTACAGATATCTGATGTACCTGATTAACCTTGGACGGAAATCTCTATGGACTTTTGTGGATCGTTTCCCAGCGGTGAATATCTATTGGTTATGGTAGATGACTATATAAGATTTCCAGTTGTAGAAATCATCTCTACAGTATCTGCAAAAGTCGTCCTTCCGGTCATGGATAAATTATTTTCGATGTTTGGAATACCACGTGTTGTGAAAACCGATAACGGACCACCATTTTAAAGTAAAGAGTTCTCCAACTGCTAATTATCTTGGATTTCATCACCGTAAGATAACACCTATATGGCCCCAAGCCAATGGAACAGCAGAAAAGCTGACGAGTTCCCTTGGGAAAACCATTCGTTCCTCTATCGTGGAAGGAAGAAATTGGAAATTAGAACTCTTCACATTCCTACGTAACTACAGAGCAACTGCCCATAGTACACTGGACAATCTCCTTCTAAGCTATTGTTTGGTCGAACAATTCAAACAAAATTACCAGATATGATTAAACATCCAAGCAATACCACAGTTCGTCAACAAGACAAGAATGCGAAGAAACGTATGAAGAATTATGCTGATAAGCGTCGTTCAGCTAAACAAACAGACATTCAAGTAGAAGATCGTGTTCTTGTAAGACAACCAAAAGTCAACAAGTTCTCCACTCCATTTAATCCGAAGCCGTACACCGTAACAAGTGTTAAAGG
>JAVFBX010199198.1:0-12754 GCA_034783855.1 Mopalia kennerleyi | reverse complement strand
GTCGGTCCATAGCGAGAACATTACCACATACTTGTACCAACTTTAACTGTGCTACCCCCCAAAATTACTGAATTATCTCGCTTTGTATTAAAGAGATAATTCTATTAATATTTCGCCTATGCGTTTCTTTTTTGACAGAGTATATTAAATAGAATTGTGGGAAATATATTCTCATAGAGAAAATCATTTAAACGGCTGATGGCACAATGGCGACAATTCTGAGATCTACATGCCCACAATCAACTTTCGAAAACGAGACAAAATTACTTCAATACGGCATTTATGACAAGTCAATCAATTTTGTTTTGTTGTGATATTTTAGTCCGTACCACATATTTGTTTGTTATTTGTTTTACTATTATCATTAAGAAAATGATGAAATTTGTCTCTACTTATTAACTCCGCAACTAGCCACAGATGACTTCGGTCATTTCCTTGTTTTATTACTGCGCTGTAGAGCCGGAAATACTTTTTGTTCGTTTTCTATTTAAATAAAAAAGGCTATTAAAGCAATTTGAATTATTCGGTGCGACGTGTTTTGCTGTAATATTACACAGTTAGCCTATGGAATGTAGGCTATTAATTTTTGGTGGATTTTGCTGCAATCTATTAGAGTTCGTCTTATCGATAACACTTAACTGAAATGCCGACATCAAGTTATGAAAATATAATAAAAAGTCAACGGTTCCAAATTGAAAACAGTTTGAGTTTTGTTGATTCTGTTATTTGCTGTAGAAATTGGAGAAAAAAATATGATTGTGAATTCAAGAATTTACGATTTTATGAAATGATTAGGCCGATATGTCAACATTGATCAGCGAAAGGTTTTGACGGTAACATAGTTTCATAAACAATAACATCCCCTAAAATTGCTCATATGTCATACGCAAATGAATTTCTTGACGGCCCCAATAGACGAATATCAGTTTGTCAAAAAGAAAAGAGGAATATTAGGATGGAGACACAGATTTGGTTGTGTTCTTGGCAGATAATCGAGTTTATAATATTAGCCACACGCCCTCGTATGCACCAAATGGACAAAAGACTTCGCAAAGGCAGTCAATGGAAACAAACAGTGCCAATACACATGGTCGAACAGGAAATAAAGCTACAGAAGAAGTGATCAGATTTGTACTAACATACGGCTAGGTCCTTCCAACTTCTAAACGGCTGAACACACCACATTTCAAAGGTTTTTTTCGTTTTAGACTGGTGCAGACAAAAAAGAATAGTTACAATAATTCCCCCCTCGATTGGCACTTCCTGCAATATTATATGACATAACAATACACTCAGTGACTTCCATGATACCGCTACAATCTGATTCTTTGTTAACCACACGGGACAGTAAATTAATTAAAAACACGCCTCAGAAAAAAGACGCACTGTCCACAAGATGTGAAGTGTGGATAAAAAGATCCTTTGCGGATACAAGTTTTTACTGATGTTGAATCCAATTTGGAGGTATGTATCAATGATGGATTGGGCCAAGCTTCTCTAGAACTCCGTTCTGCTTTGCTGAGTTTTTCGGAAAAATCAATCAATCAGTCAATATACATATGTATCAACATATTTAGATCCTCGGACATAATCGTCCAGATGCTAAATTTAGTTGATTTGCTAAACTTTTAATTGACACATATGTGTACACATATCAGTAGTCGCATTAATCCTGCAGTTTAATTATAATGCATACTAACTTATAATGGAGCAGAAATTACGCATTAAATGTTCAATAAGCCGTCTGAAGCGAATTGTCTGAGAACCGTCTTTTATTTAAAAAAAAAAGGATGTGCAAAACTGAGGTATAGTGGTAAAATTAAACACAAATCACAATGTGTCTATCAATGCTATCGGAACTTCCGGTCCCCTTAGATCATTTCCTGTCAAACGCATAACTCAGTCCAAAATAACAATATGGTTCCAATTACCGGATGTATGTTATCATTGATAGTGATTTCGGCAGCTTTCTGTTCTACATGTTTTTATTTTTAAAATAACATTTATTACCAGTTTAAAGCAACACAAATAAGACTTGTCGCCCAAAATGTAGTGGAAAATAGTCAACGAAAGTTTACATTCTCTGTATTGATTTGCCCCAAAATATATTCTTTTAATCAGGAAAAGATCCGATTTAGAACAAAGGTTTTTGGACTTATGTTTAAGTATTATGTAAACGGTGATCAGTATTGGTTTGACACCAACAATGTTGAAAGTAAATTAATGCTTGCGCATGATGAAGTCCTGATTGATCCCGGGGTGAAAAACAACATTATAAACTTGTAGACAGAATGCTACAATATTTGTATAGGACAGTTATGATGGTTTCGGATTTGTGTGCTTAATTGGTTTGTATATCTGAAAAGCGATTTACACGAAAAATCTATCAGTTTGCCATATTAAGGATGTTACTGTCTATTCCGTGTGATTTCCAGTTGCGTGTTAATAAGGTGAATATGTTAAGAAACTACCCTCGACTCCACTGGCAACAAACAAGAAAAAGACAGAACAACTACAAGAAGCAAACAGGTCGGTTGAATGTAGCCCCTTATGAAATAGATCACCGGGGCTGCATGTACATGCAACTCCCCGCCAAGCGCCTGCCATAAGTTTCAGAAAGGGACCATGATCAATATTAGGAACATTTCATTGTACGCTGGATTTATACAGACAGGGAAAGTTTGTCATTTCATTTTAATAAACTCTAAATGTATTGCAATTGATGATTTTTCATTATATTAGAGATGAAAAACCATCTGCAGACATTTCCTGTTCTTTGTCCAATTTAATTAAATATTTCAGCTATTGTCTACGAGAATAATACACGATTGAAAGTGTATCTGAACTCATGTGGCCCCAAGTTTTCACATACAATACTATCGGGTTGTTATAGACAGTGATTTATCACAAGTGATATGAGTAATATTACTGTCTTCTGTTTTTTTAATCTTCGAAACCTAATGATGCGATATTTCATTCAATCAACATTTCGTCTCTATCTGAGCTGTGGAATTTTCAGCATGACCCCCGACATTTACCAAACTTACGTACATTACCCTGGGAGATTTGAAATCATTTGGCTAATAATGTATCAAAATACATAAATCAATGTTGTTAAAACTGTCAGTAAATTCACGGAACGCGTTACTGATAAACATGTCAAGTTGAAGGTATCTCCGGGTAGAGACAACCACATCTTTACATTATCCCTCATACATTTCAGGAAAAATAACACCACTGATGCCTTTTCAGTTAATGTCCTCCGATGTAAGAAAATAAGTATATCAAAGGGAAGTGCAATACCTGCTATTGTTCTAGTTTTTTTAAAAGTTATTTTAGTATTCGTTGAATTTCTTTAATTGAAATTAGTTGAATAGCCCACTGGAATTATTTACATTGAAAATATTTCATTGTGATTAGATTACATAATCCCAACAATCAATTTGACCATGTCGTCAATTGAGTTTTTTAAATAAAAATACCACGATCAAATAAAAGTGGCACTTTCAAATCCAGACAGTCGGTAGTGTCCTGAAAGAGGTGAACGGGATTAGATTATACCGCATTTGGACGAATCAACAAATTCGACTAAGCTATCAATACGTATGATGATATCACCTAGATCTAAAACATTGTCTGTAAAACGACGAATGGGTTGTAAAACTGTCTTCCCAATCTTCAAGTTATATAAATCAGCCAGTAACGCCTATACATTGAACAGTGAAATACGCTGCCTATTATATCACAATAAAGATGTCGGCCAAGAAAAAATACACCAAGAAGAAAATAGTTGTCATTGTCTCGAGACAGAGTAAATGGCTTGTTTCTGACATGCTGTGAATGTAACGTTCTGTAAATCAGTCTAAGTGTACAATGTACCCAGTTTAACCGAAACAAGTCAGACAATCTGACTCCAGTTGCAGTCCAATGTCTGCTATTGAAACAATAGAGCGATGTCTCAATGCCAGATTTACACACATCATGAGGAACAGATTTTGTTTTGAACAAGCGGCGTGTGTTTAGCGATTCAGTTTTCATACAGTTTTTGTTTGGAATTTAAGTGCAGCATCTCATAAATAAAAAAAGGAAACATAGTCATGATACCAAAACTGTTGCGATGCAATTTTTAGAAACGTTGGAATTATACTAAAAAAGAAAAAAAACTAGTAACCGAGCTGTGGGATAAATTATCGGATAGATTTGCGGACAATCAGTGCAGGAAAAACTTTCAGTGTGTGTAGTTTTATTGTTTGGTAAGGACGGTTAATTTCGCTGCTACTAGATGAACTCAGTAATAATTGAACAGACGAATCAGCCAAACGTATAAACATAAAGATTATCAGATTCAACTAATGTTCTCAACTGTAAGTTGAAATTTTATTTATGGAAAAAAGGGTGTGTTTTTTTGGTCTAACATTAACGTAAGACACAGTATATTTAATATAGGAACAGAAACATTATTTATTAATAACTGGAGACATCAATATATTGGTTGGGACAGAATACAATCTAGCCAAAACTGACCCATTTTCACCTTCATTATGGTTTAAAGGTCAAATAAAATGATTTCAGGGGGGCTATTCTATAATCGAAGTAACTTCAGATAACCAAAATTTGTCTGGGAGGCACTGTAACAAAGAAGATGGGAACAGTAATTTAATCATGTACGGGATTGATGTGTGTTCTCCTGAAAGTCCCTGACCTTTAATCCAAGTGGAGTAACCCTGTCAGTTACCCTCTCCACGATAACCAATAAAACTGACTCAGCTGTTTCTAAACGCGCGAGGGTTACCTTATTGATACAATACTGTCTTGGGAATCCCTGCTCCGATGTATTCCTTTACGATATGCGCAACACATTTTCCCAGTATTTAAAGGTTTTTTTTTAATGAATTGGTCTATTAATGAAAATTCCGATATTCTGATAAAAAGAAAATGTCAAACTGTGCAGTGAACCAGTCGGAGTCAATTATAAATTGATAACATTCCGCCTTATTCTTAATGTGGTCTTATATTGAGAGTTAGAGGTACCTGAAGTAAATATCAATCGAGCGGCAGCGTTTTTATGTTCCATGTACAATCCATGTTTGACACATCTATTTGACCTCGCTTGTCTTTCTCGTATGTTTAATGCTCTGAATTAGTATACCAACCTCTAAATCCATGGACATGAATGGATGACGTGTGGTTTACACGCAACGACTGGTTGTTAATTACCTCTTTTATTACAGTGAAGTTATTTAACTGTCAGTGAAAACACGAACCATACATAGATAATGTAAACAAGTACCGTGACCATACGACAGTATCATCGTTCGAAGGACCAGGGCATTTCAAGTTTTCAGTATCTGAAAAGATATATCTCTTTGAAACATCGTCATTGGACTATCTATTTACATTCACTATACGTTGTGGTGTATGGAGAATTTACACCACAACCTTTAATCCCAGTAGGGAAATAGACTACACAAGATTGTCTCTTAAACTATAATTGCATGTATCTCAATAAAAGTTTGACCTGTCACAGCTACGGTGGAATAATTTTTTGACTGTCATCTTCTGGACGTGTCTCCTGTGAGTTTTATGATTTTAAATCGAGGAAGCATCCAATAATTGCCAGAAGACTGTGTTATCCATAACAAGCAATACTGCTTTATTCTGTGACAAATGATATAAAATTCAATATATATCTCGTTGATTTTGACAATCGTCCATGATTCGCTTTTGATAACCACCTGTTTGTTTTTGGCCGCTGTGAAAATACGACACAGGTTAAAGATAAGACTGGTTTCTGCTGAAATGAGTAATAAATCTGAGGCCCACCAACACCCCAGCTCTCATGTTCTCAAAATATTCATGTCTTTAAAATATCACTATTTTCCTGACGCTTCTCATTCATAATGTTTTCATGTATCAGAGTTTATTCACAATAACGAACTGCGGCGGGGGGCGACTGTCTGTTGTTCATTTTCTTGAAAAAATCTTCTTCGACTATTTGTTAAATAACAAGCCTTTATGAAGTTTATTTATAGTCAGTTACTGTTGAACATCCCGTCCTCTACAGCCAGGTTATCCTGTTTGTTCAATGTTCTAGTTCGTTTATACCCGTGAAATATCCGTGGAACTTCGAATGAAACGTCTTCAATCAATCTAACATAGGTATTCATAATTAATTATTAACTATAATTAAGTTACTACATATATTTGTACTCATGTACAGTTGAGTTGTAAGTGATCGTTAGAGCAGCATGTGGGGATCGATACTATCAGTGATTTTGGAGATTCAGAGCAATTGCTAAGATCTATTGATATAGTAAACGAGTAGGAGATCTCAACACGACAAGACCCAATGTCCACAAAAATTGAGGAAGACATTGAAAAAGTCGTTTACTCGTTCGAGACTGAATTGTTTAGTGTCAAGACGAGTTCTTGTTGAAAACTTAAACCGCTTGTCCCATTGATTGATCACTGGACAGTATTGAAAATCTCTTTATTTCACTCCACCCAAAACAGTTCTGGTCATGGATGAATAGATCGATCAGTCAAGCTGTGTAGCCAATCCTGTATAATATAGTATCAAGTAAAACCTAATTTTTTACACTGAAATACATAATAATTGTGAACTATAATACAGATGAAAATAAAAGATACCTTTTTAAAAAAGTTTCCGAACGTACGGGTGTTGGTCCACAGATCAATTTAACGCTTAAGTTTCTTTACAACAGTATGCATAATAAAAGCAAACTTCTCTGGACAGCTTATAAAAACGGTTTGATTGTGACACAATATCAGCCTAATTGTTATGCCTCTCATTATCCAATACTTAAACGGCTAGCTTTAAAAACAAATTGTATACTCCCCATTGTAGGCTATGGTCCACATCAGGTTTGAAGACATATGAATAAAGTTAAAACGTAGCCGTCACCAAGTCAGTTTGCTCATCAACTTGATGCATATAAGGTTAATCTGCTGAATATATGCGTAGGCCCTCAATGTTTTTTTCTCTTACATTTGAAGGTGAAAGTGCATTTTGCCGTAGCCGAAACATATAAAATTAATAAAATAGCAAAATCGTCATCAACAGTCATGTAACTAGCATACTTGGATATACTATGGTCATTTAATTGATACCATTATGATGTAAGTGACTTTCACTGGGAGTTACTTTTAAAATGTACTGCCAATAGGTTCCTTACGAGTATATGTCGTCGAGCCGGTTATTATAGGACTGTTTCTTTCTACTCAAGACACCTGTTACTTTGCTGTGTTTCACGGTGCTGGTAGAAATATCGTTAATTATACCTAATCAGCGTTGATGCAGATATGACGGCATTTTTGTTTTACAAAATGACAATGTCAAAAATGCCAATTGAAGCAACTAAAATGACACCGTAAAGCTAACTCAAAGTATTTGCCATCTGTCATCCATGGTGCAGGTAAGATTGACAGAAGACTAGGACAGATGAAAAACAAAAATCCGATTCCCCTTGATAAAGTACCCAAAACCAAATCCACTGAACGAGAACCCAAAAAGAAGACTCTAAATGTACGTGTGGTAAACCAAAAACGAGAATCTACGCGATGAGAAACACAAAACCAGAATTTACGTAATGGGAAACCCAAAATCGGAATCTACATGATGAAAAACCCAAAACCTTAATCTACGTGATGGGAACCCCAAAACCAGAATCTACGCGACGAGAAACCCAAAACCAGAATCTACGTGATGACAAATCCAAAACCACAATCTATGCGATGAGAAACCCAAAACCAGAATCTACGTGATGAGAAACCCAAAACCAGATTTTACGTTATGTGAAACTCAAAATCAAAATCTACGTGACGAGAAACCCAAAACCTTAATCTACGTGATGGGAACCCCAAAACCAGAATCTACGCGACGAGAAACCCAAAACCAGAATTTACATGATGACAAATCCAAAACCACAATCTATGCGATGAGAAACCCAAAACCACAATCTATGCGATGAGAAACCCAAAACCAGAATCTACGTGATGAGAAACCCAAAACCCGAATCTACGTGATGAGAAACCCAAAACCCGAATCTACGTGATGAGAAACCCAAAACCAGAATCTACGTGATGAGAAACCCAAAACCAGAATCTACGTGATGAGAAAACTCAAAGCCAGAGTACTCTGAATGTGAGGTGTTAAGCAGAATACACTGGATGAGAAGCCATACTTCATAATCCAATGCATGTTCAATCATAACCAGAATGCAGTGTCTGACAAACCCTTCAATCCACTGGATGAAAAGCAATGGAACCAGAATCCACAAAATTGGACAAAGCTAATATGACAACACTAAATTTGGTAATCTCGGCGAAGTTTGCAAATTAAGAGTTATTGCCCACTTTTAATGTTGCAAAACTCCACTATACCGATACGACCAGTTCGATATATAAGTTAAATATTTAATAAATGCTGTCCACGTTATAAAAAGAGCAAGGTCAACGGCTTGAGTGTGATTAATGGAACGCCACTGACGATCATTAATCATATTTGCCACTCGATGTTAATTGGTATTCGCCAATGGTATGCTCATGACGACTAAATCAGCTTTGAAGACATAATAGGATTTCGTATCATTTGCAGCTTCTCGAGTTGAAACATTTGTTCTGTTGCACTGGAGTTTAATAGTATAGGCAGGCTGTCAGCTGAGTTCACAACAGACAATTGAAATGTGGCAGTTCATATTTAACCGTGTCCAAATTATCGGTTTAATCGGATAAAATAAATATAAATAAATATAACAAGTATGTGAACTGTTTTATATCTGATAGTATATCAAGCTCTGCGATTATACTGACCGGCATCCAGAGTATGTAAACTGAAACCAACAAAGTCTGCAGTAAGCATATCAATGCTATCACAGTGTATATGTCGGTATTGTATGAAATCTATTGTGATTAACCACATACATATTAAGATTAGTTTTATAATATAAGCTCGATTGTACATTTTATCATCGGAATTTAAGAACTAACATAAGCAGGTAGGCTAAAGTGTCGCATTCCAAGTTATTTACAAATTGCCCAGATATTCTAGTACAGTTGGTTTACTATGTATAGCTAAACCGTCAAACAAATCGAAATAATAATTCTTTTCTGCATTTTTGTTCAACAGAGGTTGTCATTATATCAGTATGTCTATCTTAGATCAAGATGTCTGCCATACACGCATTCAACAGCACATCGAGCTGTTTCTTGACTTCCGATGGAGCTAAGCAATGTTTTAATTACTGTTATGTAAAAAAGTCTTAAATATACAGTGGGCCGACTTTTTCAGACAAAAATCATACTACGGGATTCAACAATCTAATACTATAGACATTCTACATAGGAATTCAGCTCACCGCTTAATACACCGTGTGACAGTCCTGGGTCTTTTAACCAAACGTTGTCTTTCTTGGTTTTGTTGTTGTGTTTATATTATCTGTTATTACGTAAACTAAATGACACAAAGAAATTGTGAATTGTCTGTCTGTTTGGGATATACGCTGAGCTTAGTTAATTTCCTCCATTAAACGAACAAATCACCATTGACATCTCTTTTAACATACCAATAGCGAAAAGATAGTAGCTGAACCAAAGACAACGGACGAAAGAGCTGGATCAGTTAACCTGTGTATATCATTATAGTTATGGCGACCAAATAAAGTAGGATATTGGAATTAAATTTTCTAATTCAACGAGAAACAGAAGTCCAATTTCAAGCAAAATTGTAAATATGTGAACAGCTACCAATCAAAATGTCAACCTCGTGATCGGCCAATGACCATGCAGTGTACATTTCTAGAGAGGCGTGTCTATCGCCAAATGGATCATGTAATTTACACTGAATTATAAAAAAATGCCAGAAACATACGATTTGTACACAAATATATAGATTTCGTTTTTGCTAAATATAATTCACCTCCAGTCTACAATTTATATTATGGTATTATTCGGTCCATTGCATTCAAAATAGACACACAACACAATTTGAATATTCCAGATGCTTCGGCTTTTGGCAGATCCCACACACAAACCTATGTATTCCTCCACAACGGTTTTTCATAGAGACTTCAAATATTTTCACATTACAAAAGGCATAATGTGGGCCTCAAAGTGCATAATTTTTTAAAAGGTCGCCCTGTTTTATAGGACTCTTTAATATTGGATAGACAATAGATTTCTAAGGAAAATGTCGAAAGCAACTAACTTACTCTTATTTATCTGATGTCTTACTAGATTCTATCAAAATGTATCCACATTTTGTTCTGTCGACATTAATTAAATTTGCAATAAGATTTACAATTTTAATTGGATCATAACTACATATACATATTCGTTATCATGAACATTCACGCTTTCCCAAACATATCATGATAACAGTGATCTTGATTATATCACGCGGCATCGTGGCCTTTGAAAAATCTTTTCTTTCAAAATCGACCCCGGGTTTCTGTAAGACCTTTACGTCCCTGTTGGCAGATTAATCTTCCATCGGCTGAATTGATTGCTTCTCTTATGCAATCCCTCTTTTCCCAAAGTGGACGTATCGTTGTACATGTATATATATACGACATTTTCTTTGTCAAATTAATTAAAGCGTACAGATCATTAAATGAACCTAGTGTAAGAGTAACCTATGATATATTTTAATGATCGCTAGATGACGTGTGGTATTCGCACCCTGCCAGCGACACATGGTTGATAACATTTCTTTCTTACTCTGAAATTTTGAGCTGATAAGCGATTGTGCGAAAGAGTAGAGATAAAGTGAGTTTCAACGAACGGTATACCCACCCTCTTCAAATGGCCAGTTTCTCATACGTTCTATCACATTGTCACCAGTCGTTTGACGCAGCTATATCCGCATTTAATGACAAATATTTTAATATATTATCAAAAGAGCGATTTGCTGATTGAAAGTGTCTGTTAACTTCGTTCTTTAAAGCACTGCACGGCTTTCATTGTTTAGAGCCGTCCTCAGCGAATTTCTTTAATTTACCAGATTTCTAAACATTGTCACAGGAAACTGTATCGCCAACGACCGAATAGAGTAAAGGTTTGATTTTACTTAATGCAGAATCAGTTGCCTAACTCTAGCCACATAGTTACGTTCATGGATCGCTGGAAACTATGAAGCCAAATTTTCTCAGAGCGCTATTCGATGTCATGTTTGATTTATTGAGAATTTGCCCTTTTTCTGGCTTTTACACTTGTTGGTCAACCAAGGAACCCTATTGCCCACTGTCTACTGATGTATGAAAGACTTAAAGAAGATAACCTACAGAATGCTGTAATAAAGACCAGACCAACTAGTTGAACTTTAATGAGAAAGACACCAAAATTGACAAACGCAACAGATTACGTGGGGGAGGAGGGGGAGGGGGGGAGCGGGGGTCTTTAAAATTGATCGGACTCCAGTTATATTGATCGCATTCCACGGGCTCTCGGTGGATAACCTCTAAATCTCAACATTATGGATTGAACGTTTGAAAAACTCGCAATTATTTTAGCGTTTGACGGCTCAAGCGTCGTTGTTTGTCTTTCATGGAGCATTCAGCCTCATAGAGCCTATTAGCACCATTACATTACATCAATGGTTATGTCACTAATGTCTTAGTATAGCTTTTCGAATAACTGAGAGTCAAATATGCTTTATTTTAGTTTGCAAAATGTTATGTACAATTGCCCAAACACTTTGCACCTATTCTTATGTGGCTTTTGCAGTTTTCCGAGTGTATGTTGATACACCTCCACGTGTTGAATGCTGATAATCATTTGTAAACGAAATCTGTTATAACTGCTACAGTGTAATAACTGTAGTTAATTATATGTCTGGTACCAGACAGCTCTCACCGCTCCCATCCGGGAGAAGGTTGAACAGAAACAGATATATGTTCACTGGAAAAGGTAAAAAAAAAATACATCATAGTTTCCGACTTCCTGTTGGCTAGCCTGAAGTTTAGAAAGCATATGGACGTATTGGTTTCTTTAAGAAGTCAGCGTAAACAGAATACTCATGCCAAAACATGTCCCCATTGAGTCTGAATGAGATCTTTTGCGCATGATTTCATCAGGTTTACGGGATCAGATTTTCTGATTTATTTTCTGATTTAACTGAAATTCCTGAGATAAAAATGGTGGGAATTTCTACCTATGTTCTGTGTGTGAACCGGTTTGGTATGCCGTTTCCTTTTGGTGCTGCACCACTCACACGCACATTCTCCATTGTCGTCGAATATGTCCACTTATTTAACAGGTTCACTTCCTGGGAAAGGTTAACAGTGACGACTGAGGAAATGAGGAAAATTCTCTGTTTTTGTTGCCTAGAATTTCTGACTAACCTTAGTCCAGACAAGAACACTTCACATCTAACCAGATACATGTAGTCGGAGAAAACATCTTCAACCAAATATAGGTAAAGATTTAGATTCAGCCGTACTATAAACTCCAATCAAAACAAATTATATCCGATTCCTAGTAATTGTCATTTGTAAGAAGTTTTAACAAAAATTCACCTAGGGGATGTATATCTGCACTAAAGTTTGTTGAAGTGTTTAACCTTACCATTGATTGCTTTAACGTCATGAAAAAAAATAAACTAGTGTCCAAAAGAAACGATACGAACTTATTTTCAAAATTGTTTTTTACTAAGTGAATTTTCTAGTATGAAAACATGCCAATTCGTATTGCACATCCCAAACACAGCATAGTCGATAAAAAATACCGGGAACACGTG
>JAVFBX010199197.1:0-23084 GCA_034783855.1 Mopalia kennerleyi | reverse complement strand
ATAGCAAATATATAAGAAAACTGTCAACTTCTTGAATGAAAGAATTATTGTAACGGTAAAGTTTGATCCAATTCTAGGGCGTATATGTATGATTTTTTTTAAATCAACATTTCCGTGAATTGTTTCTTCGGAATGTGTTAATTGTTGGCGCCAAAATTATACGGCCTCTTCAAAGTTTTTCTACAATAAAAATTTCCATAAACTTTCAAAAATGTATTGTTATTTTTACAGGTGATGAGTATATAAAATATATAGAACAAGGGCAGCTGTATGATATATGACAGCTGGAATGTATTATTGTTATTAAAATGTACAAAATCTGAATTAATCATATCCATTACTGGACCATTAGAGGTGCAAAATGGAACTTTATAACCAAAGAGTTTTACAGGGAGCTTACAAAGGCCAGCTGATATAGTGTCCATAATTCACAACTTGAATTCCATGTTCCATGATAGACTATTCGTGCCATTGACTCCGTATGCCTCACAACCATTGCTGGCACAGAGCCTCAACTCTAATATGTGCCACGAAATTGTTAATTGCTATAGAAAACATGTCTGATGTAAAAAATGGCATCATGGACGACTCGTACTTAACACAGACAGTATGCTTAGCCTATCAGCAATGATAAATCTTACAATAGAAACCTACAACTTGTTTAAAATGGTTTTCACAACAAACATTATAGGACGGAGTACTCACAATCAATTTAAACTCCTCTATTCTCTCAAACTTTGACTTCTAAAAATACATAACAATTTTAATATATGAGCAAGACACATTGGTCATATAACAAGAAATTCGATTGTAATATTTTGAATCCATGAAATCAATACTGATGTTGTGTACAATTCGGGCCACATAGCAGCTTGGACGATAACAAAATAACGTCACCGGTCGTGCAGTGCTGTAGAACATCATGTGATCAACGAGATATCCCGCGATTCATTCCACTTACCATTACGGTAAATCATTATTTACCATAATGAACGAAATTTACATGGCCTCTGAACCAGTACAACAATCAGCTGACTGCTTCTAATTCGTCTTACTTTTTCCCCATAAAGCACAGAGCCTTCACATATCAACAGCATCAACTGAAACAACCATCCCAATATATTCACATGTGTTTCATTATCCACAACGAAAGCACCAGTCAATCCATCTATTGTTGTTGTTTTAAATAGGGATTATAATTTAGAATAATGCCCACCATTCACTTATTTGTTTTACTTTCTGCTAAAGCTGACAAATACCAGAGCATGAATACAAACGATTGCTTAACACTTAGTTCCAACAACTTCACTGAGATCATAGACAACTCTGTTAAAAGACCACTAGCCTTCTAGAGAGTGATAGCCGAACAGAGACTGGATGACAAGATGTTTTTCTATTGGTTTTGTTTTACACAGATATTTGGTATGTTGCCCGTGGCTTAAATATGACTAACCCGCTCCTGGTCTATGTCATTTGGAGATTGAATCTCACTACCAATACCACTATCATTACGGCCAGATTTTTCCCTATTGGCTTTCCTCAATTCTTTATTTGGTCGGTTGTATTTAGATTCCCCGGTTGAACTGATGGTGAACGGACTAGTGTCTGGAAGAGGAGAGGGTGTACTGTTGTCTGGTGAATTTAGTGACAGAGCGGAGTCGCTTCGCTCATAGTTTTTCAAATACAGCCTGGGGGATAGCATTTTATCCGGAGCACTTTTCACTAAGTGTTGTCGCATGGTTTGAGACGCAATGGCACCATTAGCAGTTTGTTTATAATTTTGTCCACCAGTTTTTTGACGGAGATGTAAACAGATAGGATTCTGGTCTCTAGATAGGTTAGATTCTTCCTGTATTGTACCCAGCTCCTCGCGGTTTGGAGAAATACTGCCAAAGTCAAACCTGCTATGGGGACTGCGGCTCCCCTTTTCCTTCTGGGGGCTTTTAGCATTAGTTCTTTTTAGAAGTTCTGCCTTCCATTGTTTACAATAATCAGCCGCTACCTCGTGACCAGTGCTCTCTAACATGTAGGCTAGCTGATCACATGCTTCACCGATTGATATGTCTTTTGCAATAAGTTTGGCTTCAATAAAATCTAACACTACGTAACAAGGTGTCACGTGTTTTCCTTTAACATAAGTTTCTATCCAGCGATATTTGTTGCCCGGAATTTGCGCTGATTCTGCCAATTTCATCCAAGCTTGTGAAGGAGAGCTTTCAACAGTTGTACAAATGTCTAACTTCATGTCTTTTGGAAAGAAAACGTGAGGATGATACTGAGCTAGACGAACACCCGCCAAAAATTCCATGACGTCTCTGTGAGTCAGATCGGCTGATCCGGAATCAGCCACCAACTGAAAAACATATGGTTATATAGATTAATAAAATGCTTCAATGAGACGCATTACTGTTGACCAAATTTGATATTGAAAGTAAGCTGCAAATGGCCACCCCGTGGTTACCATGGGTACATACGTTAACTGTAGACGACAAGAGACACATCCTGAACTTACCGTTTCCTTAACCGTGTTGATATTCATGCTGATGCAGAAGGTCAGAACCTTATCGTGTACTTTCTGCTGGTAAGCGGACACCTCGAAAAGCCCCTCTGTATTGTGCTGTTTAAGAGCGAGTAGAAAATCTCTTTGTGGTAAACCCAAGTCCTCCACAGTGTCTGCATCAAACTCATCCACCGAGAGTACCTGTACACAAAGCACAGCAATTATAGAATTTGTTTTTACATCACACTCAAGATTGATTCATTTGCCTATATAAGCGAGCACTTTTCACGGTCTATATAATTGTCTTCACTGAGTCTTAACCAGGGAGTAATTCTATGTCAGGCTGTAACTTCTAGGGTTTGGTTATTTTCGAACCATTTGTATACCTTATCAAAAACACGTGTTTTTGTTTTCATTGAGTTCTGTGTGGAGCAGTCATCAGAATTGATTCATAACACGTTTGCTTTTTATAGGTGTACATGCTGATCAAAAATCAACATAGTAGTACATATAATCGTTACCAAAATGAATTAAGTGACTATCAGCCTATGTCATATTTAATCCCTTTTTAGATAAATTGATAAGACCTGTAAATCCGCCTATGTCACAAGCGTGACTAAGGCAATTGTCTTGTTAATTTCCAAGTGATTAAAAGTTAGTGTTTGTAGTAAGCACTTTTACATAAGGTATCAATCCTGCTGTAGAGTTGATTTAGGCAAAAAAATGAAATTGGTAAAAAAACTGACTTAAGCATTTTTTTTATTAGGGTGACGAAATGTAGATTGGAAATTCTATAACTTACATGTCTTTTGTTTGCTCCTCTAAACTCACATCCATGAAGGGAGGGTATGTCAATAAAAACATCACCACCATGGGGAGTAAAGCTGAACAATTTTGGTGTGGCTACAGCAGACCGAAAACCTTCGCCAGCCATGGTCGAGTTGTGAGACTGGACAAATGAAAAAGAATAAATTGACATCATTGTTGTGAAAGAATTAAAAAAAATAAAAAAAGATAAAAGAGCAATAACCACAACAACAACATCATTTTTACGTTCAAATCAGTATCGTTTGTTCTTAATGTAGGATTAGAATATATTGTTCTATGTTGCTACTCTCTCATCTGTTGTCCAAAATTAGGGTCAGAAAATAGCAAATATTTTAAACTTAAAAAAAGAAGATTATTATATTAATAATTTGAAAAAGGTTTATTATCATTTTGAGAGTTTTTCGTGTTCATAGGGTTGTTCTCTTTGTTCTTTTTTGTTACACATTTATGTCTGTTATTCTGCTAAACAAACAAACAATAGACTCATTGGATTACCTTGAGTTTCTCTTTGTCCTTCTCAATAAAGCATACTTTATAATGAGTTGTCGCCCCTGCTGCAGTTCCTACATACACAGATAAGTAGAATTTACAAGATGCAGCTGAACTCGCTGGTGAGACCCCGGATGAAGTGTGGCTGCTGCTAGCTGACGCTCCTGCTGGTTCCACTGTGAATCGTGTAAAATGGTTAACATGGACAGTCACAAAGTCGTCTTCCGCGTGGAAAAAAGATTCCGTTTTGCTCAACGATTTCCACTTTTCTGGTTCAGTGTTTTTAAAGACAACTTTAAATTCTACGTCCGCAGGGGAACCCGGTTCATCACAAGGAATTAGGCGTGGCTTAAAACTTAGACACACAGGCTTCTTAAAACCAAGTCCGTCCGGGCCACATTCGATCACCCGTCTTAAATACGATTTACCATCAATACTGGCATTTTCATAAAAGGCATAAAGGTAGATTTCCTGATCGGACGGCAGGGCCCCCTCGGGTATGGCCAGTGAAGCTGATTTGTCAAAGAGTTGAAGATTACCACCTTGCGCGCCAAAAATACCTATGGTAAAATTGGTTGTACCGAATGTTTTGGAGTTGGTATCAGTGGCATCTCGATGTCCACGTGGGTTTCTCATATCATAAAAGCGCTCTCTTAGATACTGAATATGTTTATGCACATCTGGCTGGTTTTCGTTTTCATCCAGACTGGATTTTACTGGCAGCATACTTCTGTAAGGAATGTCTTCTACTTTCTTTATTTCTGCCTGTAGAGAGGGATAGAGCGGTATAGACTTTGGTCTGGTTGCAGCCACTGGGCTGTAAATGTCTTCATCAGAGGACAACATGCTGTAATTGGACAGAGACGACTTGGAGTCCGTTTGGTATGACAGACAGGTTTCCATACTGCTTCCAAGGCCACTGTCTCGACCTAGGCTGTTCCCCATGTTTCCTTTCAATTGGACAAAAGGGGGCCATTGTCCTCGTGGTATGTGGTCACTGCTGAGAGATCTTTCAGGGCTGGTGTCCCTAGAGATCAGGTATGACTGAGCTATCCCAGCACTCGTACTTAGATGAGAAGCACCTACGTGAATACTTCCTGTATTTAAGCCTAATGTGTCCGATCCATAATAACCCTGATCCGACGATACTGAATTTCGTAAATTATTCCAAGAGGATGATTTGTCATTGTCTCCAAGGCAGTCATAAGATACTGACCTCCCGCTCACCGGTAAGGAGGAAATACCAGGCTCCCCCGAGTACCTCAAACATCTCTCTGAAGTGACTGACGTGGTCTGTATGGATTCTAGCTGAGCCTCGTTCTGCACTGTGAAAACTGATGCTCCGTTGACAGTGTGTCGAAACTGGGCATGCTGGAAAGCAAATACAAAAGTTTTTATTCTATCTAGAGGGTAAACATATTTGGTCATGACTACTGTATTGTTCTTATGTTAGAAGTTTTGAAAAGACACCATTGTACTTTGTTGCCGCGAAAAACATCAGACAAAACGTTTATATCTACTAGAGATAAATTTAGAACTTGAGACTAATGAATATACCAGTATGAAATATTTTAGTTTTCAAAGTGTATAATAAGAGATGAAATAATATAATAAAAAACCCTGTTAACAGAACCATGTAATATGTCATACACTTGGGTTGAAGACTAACACAATTGTGATGCCCTAACATTTTAAAGTGCTAAATGTACTCATTGAGAAATAAAAACAACAAAATATGATTCTTACTTTTTGTATGCCTTGTTTGTACATCAGTTTTTGCTTTCGTCGACAGTAACAGTAGATAAGAATAGCCAGTACAATAACTAGTACTACCAGAGGGACCACGATCCCTATGGTTATCGGTAGATTGTCCGAAGACTGAAAGCCATTTGAATCGTCCCCCATGTTTGGATTCTGTAAATAGAAAAAAAAAGTATTGAAAAAAAATGTTTAGAAAAAAAAACAACATTTGCCTTTAAAATTAGTCAATTTTATTTTATTGAATTTGTTTTCGATATAGTTAATTCATCATCCACTGAAACAAACACACTGACAGGTACAAATAAACGAGTATAATTGGAAGGTAATTACTACAGGTTATCATTAACAATAGAATTTCGACGGTGCTCAACCTCAAACAAAGAATAACACCTGGAGATGATGACTATAGACAAAACTATAAAGAGATTGCTGCGGTTAAGTCCAACCTATCGTATCGGTTCGGAAGTAGGCTAAGTCTTAAAATTGCTAGCCATGAGCATGGAGCAATATGCAGGTATATATCTAAAAAAAATCTTTTTTTTGATTCTCTGAGCACCAAGGGCGCGAATACTTAAAACAAGGATATAACATTTTAAGGTAAAAATATTCAATAGTTCGGACCCAGCGTGCCGCTATTACTGACGTTTAAGAGATTGACAAATGCTGGTACGCTGAGAATTCTGAATATTAAGGGTTATATTTGAATTATGTGATTGGGATTTCATCGCACTTAAGGACAGTTCAGTCATAAGACGTTGTGACACGTAAAGCATTGATGATAACCAGAGTAGGACTATAGACTAACCTGACAATTGCAACAAACATAAGATACAGTACAATAATGACAGGACAAACAACTCAGCCATGAACCGAAGTGAGCACATATATGCGTAATACTAAACCGGCTTTCTGACGACCCGGTGCTAAACCGAAAGTGAATCTCTTAAATATATATTATATACGTTATTGCTGTCACTGCTCGTAATGAAAACGACCGTTTGCATGATAAGAAGGGGAGATCACTCTATTCAAAAGTAGATACAAAGTTTTTAGGTGTAGCATTTTCTGTCTATCATCTGAACAAGTTAACATAAAAAGGGTTTTTTAATATATATATATATATATGCAGCTTCTGAATTGATTGACGAAAGTTTTGGCGCGGATGCAAGCACCGTTTTCAAAATATAGAATAGAACATCTATATATACAAATGAGTGCACCATGCACATGTGTTAATGACATATTAATTTGAGAGGAATAATATCCACAGATGGGTTAGCCGTTTGTAAACATTAAAACATACCCAGCATCATGGTATAAAAAAGAGAAACACAAACAAAGCCATGATGTTTATGCATTAAGCTTTAGAAAGGTGCTAGTATCTGCGCTGAATCGTTGCTCCATAATTAATATAGAGGTTGAAATCTATAGAATTGTGTTATGTTACAACTACTTCTTCTAAATGCCACTAAAACAAATTATGAGTATACAGGTATCTAACAACATATTAAGGCAACATAGCACTGTGTGTAGATAGTGCATCTAACAATGGATAGGTGGCAGGGTTGACGAGAGACAGATTGCATTAGGTCATCATATGCAGAGGGCATGTAGAATCAAATGTTTCTTCTCAGTCCAGCTTTTGGTCTTTGAAGTTTTCTTGTTCTCAGATTAGTCTAATAGTTTTTACATTGTCCCAGTCAATTGGGGTGTGTTAGATTAGACTGGGAGTGATCGGAAAAAGCTCTCTTTGAGTCAGACTGTTCTGTTAGTCTGCTTATTTGTTGAGGTTTAATTTCTTTTTCTTTTTTTTTATCGCGTATGGATATACCCTGACAATAACGTGGTATAGTTGGCGACCTCATAAATGTTCATCGTTTTGTCTAAAGTTGGTAAGTATGAGTGCCATGGCAAAGTAAGTAAATGTTAATAAAATATAAATTGTATTAGAAAAAGAGTATCAAACTCGAGCTTGTGTGATACCATGAATATATCTGCCCTCTGGCAATTGCCAGAGTCTCTAGACTGGGGCTATAGTGATTCTGAAAGTGAGCAGGCTTGGGTGATATTCCTCGTATCACACAGGCTCCGTTGGGGAACCTCTTAATATTGCTGATTGGAAACATTAGGAAGTCAAGTTAACAGAACAGGAAATTATGACAGTTTGTCGTTTAAATTATAAGTAGCAATGGGACTCATTTTAAACAGTGCCAGTAGAAATAGAACTCGTTGCTGATTGGTAAAATAAGTACAGTTATGCCGATTAATAAAGCTGTCTATGTCAGTGCTAGTGTAAACTGTGCATACATTGTTAACAGTGCTACCTATAGTATGATATAAGCGGTGTTAAACGACTGGGGCATAACTTACATTCTCCCGTTTGATACTACAGTCCCTGAATGGATTGGTCTGAAAAGCATACACAGCGTTCTTGGAATAAAAAGGTCCATCTTACATTCAAACATTAATTAAAAGAATATATTTATGAGGTTGATAAATCGATTCTAACATTGTGTGGTTTCTGCAGTCTCGTGCATTACGATTCTAATCACACCTGTTGTTACATTTTGTGATTTAAAAAAAAATATATATATACAAAATGTTAGCTGTCATTTATATGTGCAATATTTGTTAATTCTGTTTATAATTATATGTTCAATAGTCGGCATAAGTAGCCTCCGGCTAATGTTATCTATTGTAAAACCGACTTTAAATAAAGATTTGATTTTGACATGATTGACCCCATTAATGTGAAGTGATAATATACTGCCCGTCTATCAAACGACCTAAATGACCTAAAGAAAAATCAAAATGTCAGCAAAGCACGTACCAGTTAACACTTCCTACCCCCTAGAAACGATGAAATGCGAATTGTAATTCTAGGCAATATTTCAGTTCAGTGTGTAATTATATCATTCGAGTACAAGCGAAAAGGCCTTTATCAGAATCCTCAAACAAGCAGACATCGGACGGCGCATCTCGCGTCTTATCTATATATGTAATGGGCATGAACAAACATAATTGTTATAATTGACTGTGGGTTTAATTATGTATTTCACGTGGTTCCTCGTTAGAGTTACGTTTTTCAAACTTCATAAACTGTACAGTAGAGGGCGTTATGCTTTAAGAAGTGAACAAAAGTTACGTAAATGTTTACGTAAATGTTTTTAAGTAGGGCTAATGGGAGGTTGTATAATTCTAGTTCAGAGTCTAATGAAACTAATGTTGTCCTGATTCTCGGATGAGATGAGTTTCATATGAATTTCTATATTTTTGCTGACAGGATAAATGTTAAAGACATAATGAACTTTATGAATGTCACACTTAACCTGAATAAATTAAGTGCGAAGCTTTTGTCAGGCATCATGAGTTATAAAGTGTAATGCTTTCAAGAAGATTAAGCTAATTACTAGTCCATTTAACTGGGTATTTAACTCGGATTTCTGAAGTTTCATTGGATAAAAGCTTAAATAAGAAAAAAAATCCCTGCTGTACTTTTGAGTACTAATTAAAGGAGAGTATTGAAAACTACGAGATAATTTCTTGTTTATCTTCCTGTAGGGGCCTATACATGGCTGTACCTAACAGATAATTAAACAGTACGTTGATTCAATGAAGAATTAACCTGTCTCCTGTTACGTTGTGTGGTGATCATTATATCAGTATCATCATTTGGACCCAATTTCCTGAACACCTTCGTCCACATATTATCTTATATACTGTATAAAGCTTTATTTAATGGTATGCGTATCATCTGTGAGTGATTGACTTACTGAAGGCGGCCATGTCGTGTCGTTCTTCACGAACTCGGTCAACTCCGACATTAGGGTGGACATTCAGTTCTCAAATCCAAACTCTAAAAACACACAAGAAAAGAAACAAGTATAGAATATATGACAAAATGACTTTCAATAGAGCGACACTCAATTATTAACAAAACGCGTTTATCAATTTAATCGAAAATTTGTGAGGGCTAATTCCTAATAAAAATACATCGGAAAGTAATGTTATTTGTAGTTTGGGCATTCAAGAATGATTGTTTGTTTGTTTGATTGATTGAGGTTTAACGCCGTATTTAACGTTATTTCACTCACATGACGGCGAACCAGCCCAGCGAAGGAACCCCCCCCGCACACCACTGGCAACAAACGAAAACATTACGGGACAACTACAGGACACTGACAGGACCATAGAAAAACATCGCAAACATATCGGTTTCCTGTTCCTCTTTAGTTCTGAAAGCACCAGGGGCCGGTTTCACAAAGCATTTTCTGACTTCAGTCAAAATACTAAATTTATATTTTTTGGGGGTAGGCTACCTGTAATTGTGACTTACTTACGTTGTTTTAATTATGTAAAAATATTAAATTAAGAAATTTAAAACTGAGAAATGTGCGGACCTTTTAACAATTTGACTTAAGTATATAACCTTTTTTGTGGAGTCGGGCTCAGGGCAACAGGAATTTCTAACATGTGCGCTGATAGATGAATATACAATTAAAGAAAGTGGAACCAAATTGTTGTAGGGCCTGAACTGACAAACTCAATACAGCATTCTCAATTTTACGACCGTTTCGTCAATTCCTTTACAGTCAAAACTGAATCACGTAAAAAAATGTTTAATATCTTTGCTGTGTAAATACACCCCAGTCCTGACCGCTAACATGGCAACATTAATTGTGTCACAACTTGTTGCTATTGTCCGCGTGGTGCACTGCCAGGAGTGCGTGTGTGTGGGCGTGGTTGGTCATTCGCTATGTTTATGCGTGCCGACCATGCTATATCCAAGGTTTATCCACACCTTCATATGTGCGAAAAAACTGGCAGTGGATCTTAACTTAATCCTCGACCTTTTTGCAGTTGTATAGATAGTCACTTGTTGATAAGAACTCAATATATACGCCCACTGTTTCGAGAAATGTGCATTGCTCCCCGGACGAGTTTAGTATTTTAACTATGAGTCAGAAATCCGAAACAGAAGAACTCGTATAAAACTGGACCTATAGTTTAAAAGTAAACGGACATCAAGCTTATTAATACTGGTATACTGGGTTTATGTATACTTTCTCAAAATAGATCACGGACATTAAAACTGCACAAGCAGGATAAATAACATTTATCTTATCACTGAAGGAAAGTGGTCTGTTCGTTGTAGTTTTTCCGCTTCCATCCCCTCCCTTTTAGGCAGCTACATATCTGACTGTTAACGAACGAAATTGAATGAAATTTGTATTTACGTCGGGATCTAGTTTGAACACACGGAGGATTGTTTGAAGAATACCTACATTCATAATAATAACAAAATAGTGTATTTCTCTACATTAAAAATTCTTTTTAGCCGACATATTGACATCTTCATCGGTTGATTTATATTTCTTTGTTTGTTTGGTGTTTAACGCCATAATTAATGTTTATTTCACTCATATGCCAACGTGCCAGTCCAATGGGCGTAGATAATCACCCTCGACATCACTGAAAAAACCCAAAGACAAGACAGGACAAAAATAGCACAACCACAGAACACAAGGAAAGATACATCACAGCTTAACTAAACCGACACTAAGGTCTTTTAACGTAGGCACATAGAGATGCATATGTATTGTATTGGCAAATACATTATGTTGCATGTTACGTGCCAAGGAGTCTTTTTTGTGATTTATTCGGAAAGAGTGGACCGAGTTACTAGAAGTACAACTTTTTTCACTGACAAAATAGATTAACACACATGCTAGCCAGAATCCGAGTTCAATTCCCGGTGGAGGTGAGCAAATGATCTTTCTCTAGAATAAAACTATATCCAATGTTAACAGTTGTTAGTCAGCGGGATTAAAACCACAAGAAAGGTTTATTTTATTCCACAATTTTCCCCAATGTATGTCAGATTGGAGGAGAGCCTGTTTCAAGTGCGTGCAGATATGACGCGTGGTCTTGTTTTTATAGTTTCAGAACTTGTGTTTTCTTATGAGGTTTAGAAAGGGACACATCCATCTTTTTTTTTTAAATTTAAATTTCTTATTTAGTTCTTATTTTTCTCGAATGAGTATGCGTTACACACTTAATGGAAATGAAAAGTCATTTTGTCAACGTATTTTATTTACGATCAAACCAGGCGACCGTGATCTTGATTTATATAAAGCGTTCGGAGGCTTTTTAGTGTATTAAATTCCTTCAAACGAACATACAAGCTTCTTTATCAGCAACATTGAAAAGTCTGTACCGTAATGTGATATCCTAATTGTGTTGACACAACCAATTTAACGACACTTGCTGCAGGGTTTCGTGTTACCGTAACACGGCAGAGGCAGATACACCCACAATTAGGCGAGTAATTTCTCCAGTTACATTTCATGATGTAACCGCTCACGAGACGGATAGTGTTTTGTCCCCAGAGATTTGTGTTCAAACACAGAGGAAAGCTCTATCGACTTAGTAAAAAGCTGTGACAAATCATATGGGAAAGGCATAGCGGTTTGTTTATTGATTAAGGCAGCCCCAGCCTTACGGCACGCTGTGTTATAGGCGAGTGACTCCGAACAAATGTTAAGGAAAACTCGATTGAATGTGATCCCGCCTACCGTATGCTCCCGCGGAGCGAGACCTATTTTAAGCGATGACATCAGCTTTAAGTAGCATTCTTTCGCCACGGGAGTTGTTTGTGTTTTTTTTATTATTAACAGAAATGAAAAGTTAACCCATAATTATATGGAATTCTTGTCAGCTTCGTTTAAATTAAAACCTTATTTCATTAACAACCAAGTATCATTTCTTACACGGTGGGTCGCATGGCACAAAACTAAACGAGTTACAGGTGTATATTTAGTTTGTCTTAGAATCAAACAGGTAGCAACGTAACGTTATAAAGATTGACTGCTCAAAGAAACTAATTCCGGGTTTACAACGTTTATTTACGTGTTTTAGGAAAAACGAGTCATGCCATATTAATATACAAACAATAAAGAAAACATGAAATCCACAGGTCGAACACTATAAGTTAAGTTACTCTTAAGTTGATTTGCTCAAATCTTACATTGCCAGACACAACATAGGCACCGTTATTTCTTCAGGGGTAATGACATAAAACAAGTAGACTTAAACGGCAATAAAGGGTTTATTGTGTTTTCTTTAAGGATATAAACTGTGGGTAGAATGTGGTAGTCCCATCAATGGCCGGCTACCGCTATTTCCGCTATACATAGGGAAAGCTAATGAGTCACCGTCAAAACCAGATAACCTACCTTAGTAAGACCGTTCAGGTGAAATATCCAGGTGAATTGTATTCATCGTGTTTAACACAATCATCTCTTCAGCCATTAACGTTTAAGTAAAATCTCCATCGCGAACCTTATCTTGTAAATTGGCAGCAGGAACGCGAAGCCCCTACGTGCTGTCCTCTCCGTGGCACACCTGTGTTTACCTGGTGGCCTTCACATCGATTTACCTGGGTTAAATGTAAAAGTAGGATCTGATGAATGAAACGAACAGCGATTGGCTGACATGTATATACAAATGCAGGGGTAGACAAAAGATACGATTTTGAGGCAAAAGTTAACGTAAATTACCCCCGAAACAAATACTACATTAAAAACCCCCCAAAAAACAAAAAAAAAACATGTGTATTGTGACAAACATAAATTATAAGAATTTATTAATATGTCATAGGTATTTTGTTTGTATTTTTTCCCCACTGATTTTGTATCCAATAAAATATAACCACATGTGTATGATGACAAGCCAGTATTCAAGCTGGCAACTTCAAACCATATACGAAAAAGGAAAAAATAATAATTATAGGTTTTCTCACATTTTATTTGAGATTTATGCTGTTTAGTACTCATTTCTTCCTAGATATTAAATAATGTCTTAAGCATTGTGCATGACTCGAGCAGTGGCTAGTTGTTGTATTTCACAGTATGACACGTTTAATGACTATTCTTATAGGACTTAAGTTAACAGTTTATTTCATCAAGGCCAATTCACTCACATATATATATCTACTTCTTACCGCGGCTCATTTATAGCCATGGAAACCATGAGGAAACCTTACAAAAATACAACAGCGACTGCAGGAGCCACCTCGTGCGACTACTTCAAACACCTGCATGCAAGAGGTCAACTGGCGGACTCGAATGTCTGCATCTTATCTGGGCGGTGGGTTGGAGTGATAAGGACCCGCAAAATTCGCTTTAATCAGAAAGATCTGATTTTTCGATTTAAATATCTATAAAAAATCGTTCATAAATTCAAAATGTAACGTACACTAACTGTAACAGTGATATAAACTACTTGAGAACTGTACAACTTGTGCAAACAAGACTAATAAACTAGACTTAACCGCCGACAACCTCGTTAATTAGCCTGATATTTGCTAGCCAATAAAATGTAAGACTGCATTGACGACACCTAGATCTAATATTTGAGGGAAAAATTGTTGGAAAATTATCCCTTTTGAGACATGACTGCCTCCTGACATGATGTGTGATATAGCGCTGGAGCGATACCCCACCCAGCGACCGGCCGATTAAATGCTGATCAGATACCACCGCCAGATAAAAACAACTCCCACTTTTCAAGCCAGGATTTTCGGCCCGACCCGGTTTACTCCCGTGCAGGAATCTTGACAGCTATATCCGTACCGAATGCCGACGGTATGACAACAAACGCAGTAACATATTTTGTTAGATTAAATGACAAACGGAATGACAGATTCACAATGCACCACAAATGTATTCCTTGAGGAACCTTTGACCACTTGACGAATGACTCCAACAAGTCGCTCTTGCTTTGTCATATTTTATTTGGAGACAAACAGTTATCCAGGTAACACAATTTTTTTAATCACTGAACAGCAACGGTATCAAGACAGATATAGGAACACTTGTGTTGCTATGGAGGGACAACCAGTTACCATGGTTACCAAGAAACACGTTTTCTCTTTGATAAGTGCGGTAACAGCCTTGTATCAGATAAATGATAAATCCACAGATTATAAACCTGGTATTCTGATATTGACCCGGTAATCGGCTCGAGTTGCATGCATCACGTTTGTTTGCGCAGGCGTATCATTTACCACATTTGTAAAAGTAAATGTATAAATATGCGCATCGCTGCATCTTCGGAATTCGAGATTTGTATATTCTATTTTCTGGATATTCCTTAGGTAAATGAAGTTGCATCAAAACCAGCTGTAGTCAATCTTGCACGGATGGATGGATGGATGGAAGGATGCAAGAGTTATAGTGGATAGACAGACAGATGAATGAATGAATGAACGAATGAATGAATGAATGAATGAATGAATGAATGAATGATTGAATGAATGAATGAATGAATGAATGAATGAATGAATGAATGAATGAATGAACGCATGAAGGAAAGATCCGTCAAGCCAGTCACTTGTCAGACGAGCACAAAAAAGACACATGCAGACCAAAATATATAGGTTATACTTTATTTACACGATTGGGATAATTTGTATACAGGGCTGTACAGTTACCTATACCTTTACCTGATGAGTCATTGCCAAAAAAGCGCTCTACTTATAAAGTTAACATAGCGCCGTTACCAACATTGAGACAAAATTAAACGGTCCACATAAGTTCACTTCTCAAGGAGACACAAAGTTAGGCCAGGGCTACGGTAACCTGGTAAAATAAACAACCCAGTTACATTCACGCTACTTCTTCTCAATAAGATCCGTCATAGGGTTTCATTTTTCGATCTGTTCTGACACGTGATAGCCATATAGCCTAATTAAACACCAGAATTACATAATGAGTAAGAAGTATAATGATAAAAAGACGTGATTAAACGATTAAAAAAATGTAAAGCCGATGGCGGGCTTTATTAATTAAGGACATTGGTATTAATCTCAAAGCTGATTAAACAATTCCGATAAAAAAACACAAACTATTAAGTTTATTTGGAAAATAAATCACCTAAACGCTTGTATAAGCTAAGCCACCTTAACTTAGTCCGTTTTCGTTCATTTTAAAGTTTCTAATTTTAGGTGGATATATGCAGTTCGGACTTTAATGTGACTCAATTATGATTCACCTGTACGAATGGGGACACAATCGCTGAAAAGGTTTCAGAACAAACTGCATTATCAATGACTATGAGCCGAAATTGTGTGCAACAAGCCTGGAGGCAATTGAAGTAGTATAAAGCATATGTTTTCCTGTGACACACCTGAGTGTTCGGCTTTTTTGTGGGGAATCCCCTCGTTTATGTGTCATGACGCATGCGCATAGGCTTTACGTTTATCAAAAAGTGTTTGATCTACATCTGCCGTTGTTTTGCGCTACATTTTTGCCGAGGGCTATTCTGTTTTCGCCTAAGTTACCATGGTAACGTATATAAACATTATGGTCTCTGGCAAACATGCACATAGGCCTATATAGTTATTTCTGATAATTGGGTATCAACCGTTCAAAATGGGCTCAGAGGGCCTTAATTTAAAAAAAAAAACACTGATAAAAAGAATTTCTAACAAACACTACATATGCCCTATTCCAAACGGATTTCTTGATTTCCATTCCCTTTTTTGGGGTGGTCGAGGGAGCTTTTGTCACCATGTGAACTGACTGACTGACCTGGATTAACAACGAGGTATTGTATTATTTATATCGGAAATTTAATTCACCAGCCGTTCAGTTAAAGGAATTTATTTTTGTGTGATAATTAAGAAGAGACATTTCGTTATTAAATTCAATTCACTTTTAAAATAGATGTTATAAAGTGACCTTGGAGGAGGGCATATCAGACTTATACATAATAACGCTTATCTGAACATACTGTACAGATGTACAAAGAGATTGATTAAACAATTGATAGATTTTTATAAATTGCTCTTTAAAGGTATGCTTTTGTACTCCAAGAATTCATGGCCAAACCGAAAGCATTTGAATGCTACAAGATAACCGTCATCTAATTCTCCATGTTTTTAAAGCAGAAAACGATTTCAGTTAGGCCTATATAGGCCTAGTAACGCTTTTTAAAGCTACATCAATATCTGTTGGTTTTTCGCCACACAATAACAGTCAACTGTTTTATATGATTACACCCAAAAGTCACTAAATAGTCCGGTCATGCCGTTGTGTATGAACATGTTAAAATTTTGAAAAACATACATGTAAATAAGTTTGAAAGACATGACATATCTAAAAAGAGTTAATTCCTATAAATGCATCCGATTAAATCAAAACCAGCGACAAACACAATTTGAGTTTTTTTGGTTTCTTTACATATAACTAACGTACTTCACTTTCTGAAACATTATTCATTTAATAACATGTACTATTATAAGATACACACTTCTTCTGACAATCTTTTTAAACCATACAGGTATCATATATTTTCGCCGTAGGCACACACTGTGTATTGTGCTCTTATTTTATTCAAACGTTTGGAATTCCCCAAAATGATTTCAATCTGAGCTGGTTACGTCAGATAATATATTTACAGGAGCTTAGTTACCATGCATGCTCTGATTGTTCTCTCTCCAAAACTAGGGATAGCAGAGGAACACACACACCGTGGCATTAACACATCTCTAGAGTTTCTTAAACATATATCGATCATGTTATCAAAACAAAGAAATCGTGCACCACGGGATTGGCTTCTTTAGCATATATATAGTTGTCAGCTTTTCATACTCTTCCATCTCCTCCTCGTTCTTGTTGTAGTTGTTGTTTGTACAAACTTATTTATTTTCCATACTTCGTATTGCCAGAAATATTAAACAAAAAAATCTTTTCTGTCCATGAAATGCATGCATAAACCGTCATGAACCGTTTTGTAAATAACGAATTGAAAAACAAGGACAGAGTTGCGGTAGATTTCTGAATTTTAAACCACACTTAAACTTCTTCCATTTCTAGGCGATCTCAAAACAAGCGCAAGTTATAAATACTTATGTTACACCATCAATACAACACTTGCTATCGTTTTATTGGCTTGATGCAAAAGACGCTCTTGTGTTAGTTAGGACCTAAACGTGCATTGTTTTAAACATTGCTGTCTGCTCGTTAAACACGGAGGATTTATGTTGCTGCTATTTAGGTATACACTCGTCACATTCAGTGTTAAAGGACTTCTGGTTACAGAGTAAAATATTGACGTTTACTTGGCCACGGTTGTTATATTAGATAAAATCCAATTTTGGGATGTAAACAAAACAGAAACGTCGAGACATATGTGATATAAAAATAAAATCCATCTGATTATACAAAAAAAAGTTTTAAGCAATTCTGTCTGCTCACAAAACATGGATGATATATGTTGCTTCTATTTAGGGGCGCACAGGTCACATTAAATGTTTTACTGTTTGCATATTAAGATATTGATGTTTAATTTGCCACTGCTGCAGTATTACGATTATGATGAAACACAGCTATATTAAGACGATGTGCGTATTCGTTCTTGAATTATTAGAAACAAATCGTCTTTAGTTTACTACGGTCAGGATCGCTACCGTTCCAATCAAACACACCGACCTGTCTACTCATTTTTTTACCTGCTTGCCAAAACCTCGATTGATCTTGCCTTTTGACAATATATTTATTCCGTATGCATTATTTATACAGTAACTGTTTTAAACGACGGTCTCGAAGGACTATACATTACACAATAGAGCAGTCCAATTCTAATCTAAGTCAGAAATGCCATTGTAACGTTTCCTGACAGTGGCGGCTGAAAGCAATAAAATGCTGTAGACCTCTTTTCACATTTTGTATGTTTTGCACATGCTTTTGAACGAAAGTTAGAGCTGAAGAAAGTCACTTTATGATGTGAATGTCAAGTGGACCTACACAGCAACATTTCAAAGGGAAATACTCGATCTGTACCATACTTCATTTCCAGCATTTTGAACCATCAAGTACCATCTAGCTTTTTAACGCAGATTGGGAGCTTTGGGATAAACACGCGTAATTCCAAACAGCGACAACCTCTTCCCGTCCATACCACCTTAGTCCTCCCCCGCCATCTGAACTATCTTGGAGCCGCCACTGTTTCTTGACACTGTATTTCACTCCCATGAGTATCCCCTAGCACAATGAATAGGGCTAATTCCTCCGCCTTAGCCGCCCATCTCAACCCATGGTGAAGGTTGAAATTGATCCGCCGCTTTCGCCGGCCTTTCAAAACGATTTTTCTCTGATTTTTGGGGGATACAAAAGTCACAAACATATAACTCCTCCTTTTTATCGTGGCATTTAAATAAATTTTTATTTGAGTTTTTCGCCCGAGTTGACACGTTTAAGTTTTCTCCCTTTGCAATAATAATATTAAAACCCGTAAGAAGAGAAATGTTGGAAATAGGTAAAATACTATTCATTGTTTTCAGTTTTTCTTTAAAAAATCAGATATATATTTTGAGAGGCCGGCGATAGCGGCGGATCAATTTCCATTTTCATCACGGGTTGAGATAGGCGGTACGTAAGGCTAAGACGGAGGAATTAGCCCTATACATTGTTCTAGGTAACCCCCATCTTCTCTAGCCAAGGGTTTTATATCCGAGCTACTCTGCATTACTACCCTTGGCGGATAATTCATGTATAATGGGACTCCACTTCTTGGCGATTGATTGGATGCGTGGGAACTTCTACGCATCCAATCACATGTTGTTACACTCAGCTAGTGAAAATAGCGGCGGCTGTCAATAACGAAAATTGTAGGGAGTGTGGTGATGTGTTGTCGAAAAAGGGAAGACGGTTAAATTTTTCGGACTTGTTTGGGATATTCAACCAACTCAGTGAAAGTATTGGATATGTACCTACCGCTACAGACACAAAATCACCGTATATATGCCAACACTGCTAAACAAAGTTAAACAAAGTTTATCTGCCAGATGGCGTAGCTGAAACTCTCGTTGTTATGCAGAGTAGCTCGGATATAAAACCTATGGCGAGAGAAGATGGGTAACCCCACGTCAATGCCATTTGTCGAACATTCGTTTTGTTTATATGAAATGCCTCCGGTCAGATTCAACAGGCACTACACGTAATTGATTGTGCCGATGATGGACTAAATGCCGTTAACACTACTAAATAGGATGTTTCACATCTCTAGTTAATGGACTTCTGGTACTACATTTACGATGGGACTAATATAAGAGGGACAGACAACGGTACACGCTTACCAGCTAACCGAGGGAATCAATGCTAACCTCAGCAGTGTTATGTTGTAGAGGCTTGACCGAGAAACTACTAGATAATCGCCAAAAATGTATGATTTTAACATCAAACTCGGGGGCGTTTCACGCATTTCTTGGACATGTAAACTACGTGTTAGCATCGTCTGTGGGATATTCTTTTAAAATATAACAGAGACAAGTATTTAGCAGTCTACATCATAAAGTTATTAGAAAAACAGTGAAAGACCCCATGTAAATAGGCGAACGTTTTGGAAAGTCAGTCATAAAAACAAAACTGGACTTCCATCGCTGATGAATGACATGTGTTACCAGCCCCCAAACCCATTGGTTCCATCGAAAAAACACTTCTGCTGAAGATTCAAAACAAAAAACGTAGTTTATAATACATTTAGAACATACACAACGAAATGTAAAATATAGCCGCCATTTTAGGAAATGAAGGCATCGCTTTAAAAGATGAAACATCGAGCAAACTGCTTGTACTGGACTATTACTGAATAATTCACTTGGCGATAGAAACTGCAACTACTTTAGTTAAGGAGGACTGGCTTTATCTTCACCTTACCGATATCGTGGTAACGTGAAATATCGCCGAGGTTGAGATTTGACGTGATTTGTTCCCGTTGCCTTTGCCTCTTATATTAGTCCCAGATATAATTAAAAAGGTAATGTAAAGTGCAATTTTGTTTACAGATTATAAACAGCACGCGAAAAGCCTTCGGCTTGAATCGTTGCTTACATTTGAAGTCATGTGATGTCAAATGTGTTAGTATTTCATCGTACAAAGTACTGACCCCCGTTGGTGAACTTTTAGTTCTGGGTTAAAGTTAACGTACCCTAAACTTACCCTAAACATAAGTCTAACATTATGTTTCCCTTTTTGTTCTTAGGTATGACATGACGGACATACTGACCTCTATCGTTGTTCATCAGGTAGGCCCTAATGCTATCTAGGTGCAACTATATGCCGCGAACAGATATGCTCTGACCGGTATTGTTTTTGTCCTACCTGGAATCGTTTTGTGGAATCGATCTTTATGTGTTGATAACAGTTTAATGAATAATAAAGCAGTTATTTATACAGTTCTCCAACATGCCGACACATTTTTTTATTAATATAAAAAAACGAAGATGTCCAGTAAGGGAGATAACTCGACCAGACTAAACGTCACCAAACTATGTAATAAAGTTCTCTCCCCTTTGTTTTACTTTGCTGTTGTGAGATTTAGTTTTGAACATAAACATAAAGGGAAGCATAATTTTAGACTTTCTGGTATATATTTATAACATATATAACGGACCATTTTCCGACTTTTCATGTTTTTAGAACAAACACCTAAAACATCTTTGGTGGAAGACTTACACGCTTTATTTGCGACCACTTCAAGACTACAGTACGATTTCCATCGTTAACTTTCCAGAAACAACCTTTCTTTATTATCTTTCAGCGTTGCAGGGCCCCGGGAACAGTATCAATTAACACACGATCTTTGGTCAACCCACCTCAATGCCATTAGTTTAAGAATAACTTAAAATATGGGGATATATCTAGATTAATGAGCTTTACGCCGCCCAAAAGCGATAGCACATTTATTTATAATGTCATATGGCCCCGGGATATATTTCACAAGAAAAAAGAGAAAGAAAAAAATGGATGAAACGGAAACATTAATGGGATAAAGTGTCAATCAGCATTTGACCAGGGTTGTTGCCAAACGGAAACACGATTACCCCTTATGGTAACTGTGGGTCACACGAACGCGCCACTCCCTCAGACAAAATGAGCCACTTCATGAAGAGTTGAGACCAAGAAGACACAATCCATATGAAACCGAAGAAACCTACAAACCAACCGACCTCTGAACAGGAATACCGTTTGAGTTGTTGATCTTACTTAACAATTATAAAACAATGTTATATTAGCGTATGGTCTTTATTGGAAAGATGCAAATAATCATGCATGTGTATAAAATAGGTGATGTTATATATTCGTTATTGTATTTTACCTTTCCAATGTGGTTCTAGTTGCAAACCATCTGTTGCACAAAAGTCTGTGTCTTCTGGAGTGATGTTCTGATTATTTTTCTGCAATTTACATGGTGTACACCCAGCCATGGTTTAGGGTTACCGATTTTTGGCTTGATGTGTTTTTTGTGCGTCATCAATTTTCCTTTATTATAGACCTATAACCAAAAATGAAGTCTGTTATTACTCGGTGAGTCATCTGATGTGTCTCCATCAATCGCGGGGGTGGATGATACGAGGTTTTCTGTCGGTTTGCCACCGTAATTAGGCAAGGAGCCGTGTGAAAAGGACAATCCGTCGTCATATAAGCGTAATGCTCTTCAGAACGACGTTAAACCCAAATCAAACAAACAAACAAATAAATAAGTTAAGACTCGAGTTACCGTAAGTTTGCTTTAATTATCAACACGTTGGAGACTACAAAAGGGCATGACCCCTTTAAAGTAACAGGAAGTCCATGTTCCAGTGATATGACACGAACAATAGAACATCCCACGCGCCATGGTACTCTCCTGAGAATATATTGTAACAGCAAGAACTACTGACGTATGTCTCTTATTTAAAAGTCAGAAAATAATGTAAACAAATGGCATGAGACATTAAAATTAAAACAACTGTGGACACCCAACAAACATTACATAATTGGGCCAATACCGGTCTTATTGGGTTTAGCAACGGCAATACCGGCCAGCACCATGCGGCATTCGGCCAGTATTGACCCAACACCGGCATGCCTTAATACAACCAGAAGTTAATCAACCAGTACTGTGCCAACACAAACCTTTTCAGTCAGTATTGGCTCGATATTGGTTTTCCGTAATTCGCCCACAGGTTTGTTTATGTATTGGCCTAACGCTGGTATGCCATAGTATGACCAATAAAGTTTCGCTTCCATTGGTACAATACCGAAATCATGCAATGCAGCCGGTCATTTAATATAATTTGTTGGCGCGATAACGGCATTCCGTAATGTATCCGAAGATTTTATTATTCCATTGGCCCAATAACGGCGTTCCATTAATTAGCCGTTTACTTAAATACTGTATTGGTTCGATAACTGGAATCCATAAAGCAGCCGTCAGTAAAATGACAAGCATTGGCCTTATAACGGCATTCCCCAAATCAGCCGTTTATTTAATAACTTTATTGATCTGATAATGGCATTATTTAAGGCAGCCGACAATTGAATGATTCATGGCCCAATAATGGCATTCCATAAAGTAGCCGTTGATTTAATTTATTGGTCTGGTAACGGTACTCAGTAAAGCAGCCGGCAGTTGAATGACATGTATTGGCCCAATAACGGAATTCCATAAAGCAGCCGTT